>VDFB02281492.1:695411916-695459902 GCA_007258455.2 Sequoia sempervirens
AGGAAGATATGAACCAAAGGAGTCTATTTAGAACTTCATGCAAATGCAAAGGTAAAGTGTGCCAAGTTGTTATGGATTCAGGTTCTTAGGATAATATGGTGTCTAGGGAGATGCTAGACAAATTAAATTTAGAGAAGATACCTCATGTAGCACCTTACAAAGTTTCTTGGGTGAATTATAGTCAAAATTTAGTGGTAAATGAACAAGCCTATGTGGATTTCTAGATTGGGAAGTACAAAGATAGGGTCTTGTGTGATGTGTTACCAATGGATTGTTGTCATTTGCTATTGGGGAGACCATGGAAATTTGATAGAAGGTCCATGTATGATGGTAGGGGAAACACCTATACAATTAGGAAGGATATTAAAAATTTTAAGTTGAATCCTTTGCAAGGAAATGCAAGAGACAAGGATAAGTCTAAAGTTGTAATTTTTGGAAAAAAGAGCCTTTAAGGCTTGAGGGCAGAAAAGACAAAATGTTTGCAGGTTTGGAGCAAGTTAATGGTGATGGGATAGTAGATAAGAAGCAAAGGAATGATGCAGGGATAACAAGGAGTCTAATGATTCCAAGAGTGGAAGATCCAAACTTTCATGTAAGTCTAGTATAGTCAAGGTAAGTGGTGAAAAGTCTGCAGGGCAGCATGGAAAATAGGGTAAGATGTTTGAGGGAAGGTTTGTGAAGTAAGATGGAATCATAATTGGGACCATTATGTGTCCTATAGCTGAGTTCAATGCTACAAATCAAGTGAGATTTGCTAGTGTGGGTGTGGATAAGGTTTCTAATGCATGGTTACATGATAATAGTAGTATGGAAGGTCCGAGGATAGTGATAAAAAAACAAAATGAACAAAGAAAGACAAGTTTGATCACAGAGAGGGCAAGGTAGAGTATGTAAGGCATGGTAGGGAGATACAAGTGTATAAATGAAACAAAGAAGGTGAAAGATAAAAGTATGGTTAATGATTGTTTGTTTTCAGGTCTAAGGACTGAGATGGCATCAATTTTTGATCTAGGGATAAGGAGGAAGATGACAACAGGTCTAAAGATGCATGTAGCAGCAATGTTGAGGCATGGAGCACATTACAACTCTTGGGACAAGATTCCTTTCTAAGGGGGGTGTATGGTACATGGGAACCTACACCTTGTGATTAAATAAAATTGAGTCTTGAAGGTCCAATGGGTCAATTTGAAAGTATTTTAATCAATAAGCAATGAGGAAGTTGCAAAATATGATAAAAACAATGTAAAAGTGTCAATCAAGGTCATGGATGATGAAGTGGTCTAAGTAAGGTTTGGTTGGTTATTGAGTCTAACATCTTAGTCTATATTGAATAAGGTCCAATAATACCATTCAAGGTGTATTTGGTTGATATAGAGTCACTTAGGGCCACAAATGCAAATATTACAAAATGTGTAACAATGTTGTCAATAAAATTGTAAAAACAATGTAATTTGCACCAACAGTCATAAGGGGATTCAAAATTTAGTTAGATGTTGTTGTGTTAGTTTTCTTGGGTGAAGAAACCTTTAAAAAGATGTGAATCATCGTTGTAAAGGTTGGCTTGGAGATTTTGATAGAAAACCCAATTGAATTCTCACTGTTTTTAAGGAATTTTCTGAGTATTTTTCATCTTTTTCAAATCTATACAGTAACGTACAGTCATTAGATTGTACAAATTCTTTGTTTATTTTGTAGTGGCATGAATCAATAGTGTTTTTCAATTGGTTTGAGGGTTTAGAAGTGAATTTGAAGCATCTTATAATTGTTTCCCCGAGGACTATTAGGTATACCCTATTTTTGGGTTTTATAGCATTTATTATATTTTGAAGGCCCATACACCAACTGTGCTCATTTTGATTGGTGTATTGGGTCACATGAAGGATGTTTAGACTGTGCTAGGATGAGTGTTTTATCTTGAGGTAAATAAATAAAGAAGATTGGGTTGTTGTTCCTATTGGGTTTATGTTGAAAAATACATGAAAGTAGGGATTTTAGTCTAGGGTTTGGTGAAATTTGAGTGGGAGGTCATTTCTCTTGAATTATTAAGCATGTACAATGTTATTTAAGAGTGTTTTAATTAGTTTTGAGATCTAATGAAGAATGGAATGTAGTTTTTCATTAAACCCTAGGTTTATGTGTGTATTTGGAGGGTTTGCTGGAGTAGCACCCTAGAAGTCTTGTAGTGGTGAATTGATTAGAGAATTTGTAGCTTGGGATCACAATTTAAGACTGTCTAAATAGTTTTTGATTGTACAAGGTGGTTGGAGGATAATTTTTTTGTAAAATAGGGTTAACTCTAGTAGCCTTTTTGTAGGGCAGTTGGATGTTTCTCAATGTTGGTACAAGGAAACCTTGTGGGGTTTTTTAGGACAATTTTTTTGGAATATGAGACAAGTCTAGTCTGATGTTTGGATAGCCATTGTACAAATTCTCTAAAAGATAAGACCTTTCGTTGAGATTTGTAGGATACAAGTCTTTTGTTGTTAGTTGATTCAATTTGAGTGAATTTGATTTTCAAGGGTTAATGTATTATTGAGGTCTGGTCATTTTGGGTCTAGTTGTGAGTTTATCCACCTTGATTAGCATCAAAATTTAAACATCTACAACTAATAATATCAGATACCACAATTGTAGGTTGATTGAAAAATGTATTTATGAAATTTGTTCTAAAATTGAAATACTACAAGTGAGAAAAGTGTATGCAACACTCAAGACTAGTGCCATATCTAAGGGTCAGGAGTCAGAACATAATAAATTGAACTACAAGGAATATTTAATCCTGAACATCCATAATCTTTGCAATTGCCTTACAATTTACAGATTAACACCCAAACTCATGTGACTACTTACCAAATCCATATGACACAAAAATGAATTTATGACTTAACCAAAGCATTTAATCTAATCCATTAGATGAGAGAAAAAATTAAATCATACATCAAAGTGGAAGACAAATGATAATTAGTGAACAAATCTTTGATCCAAATCCATTAATAATTCATGCAAAATATCAAGATGGAGAGGCAACAAGATTGAGAGATTAGCAGTTTTGTTCTGCTATGTTCAGAAACCACATAATTGACCAAATTCACTAATTCTACTCAAAACACTAAGATATGGACTGCACATGCATTCTCAATGTTCTTAATTTGCAGAATTTTGATCTAGACTGCAACCAAGACCCCTGCAAAATAGCCCTGAATTTCCTTTTATATATTAAGGAGCAAACAAGCTTCAAGCTATTGGCTCATTACATTTAATTTCATTTTTTCTTCATTTTAGAATAAATTTCAATTGCATTCTATTTATTTGCAACATAAATTTTCCCTCCAAATTGTTCAGCCTTTGTTTGTAACAGAAAACACTCCTCATGAAAAGCCTTCACCATTTACCCTGCAGTGTGAAAATATCTCCGCTTGCTCGCAAAAATCCTTATTTTTGCTTTTATTTTGTTGTACTTCATACTTCCCAACAAACAAAATATTTCAAATAGTGAATACTTATTCACTTTAAAATATCCCTCCGCCATTCATTCACATTTCACCTTTAAAATATTTTACCTTTTTGTTTTTAAAAGAAACCCCATTTAACTTTGCATCGGGAAAAAAATTTGATTTTAAATGTTTTCTCAATTAAAATATGATGGCCCTTTGAATATTTTATCGAGATTTGTAACTTTTAAAAACCTTTTACCTTTAAAGAAAATACAAAGGCCTCTTTATCACCAAAAACTGTTCCTTTTAAAATTTTATCGGGCCTTTATAAAAATTCATGGTGCTTTAGTGAAGACTTTACCCACACACCAATTTTTTTCAAGGGAACCACTTTCCACGTGCCCTCATCTCGCACTCCTTGCAATAATTAATGAGTTAGAGATTAAATCCTTGAGCTAGTGGGGTAGAGCTAAGATTTGGATACATTGACATCTATGTTCCTGGCCGTTGATTTTATTTTTCCTCCTCTGTTACCCATCGACTCACATTGTTTTCCCTAATATTCTTTGCTCATTTTGCAACTCGCTCAATGTTCTACAACTCCTTCATTTGCATTCATGGCGGCCAAGCTTCACACATTCCAAATCAATTTGTTTGGAGATTTCTAAGATCCTTTTGATAGTCCACATGTGCGTAGGTTGTGTGCCTTTCCCATGCTTCCAAATTTTGTATATATTTCACTGAGAGCACATATTGCCTTGTGCAAAATAAATATTTACTTGATTTATCTACACACCAGGCAACTTTTGCAACATCTTCCTGTATCCATTCTCAGCCAACACATGGCTTCCAATACGTGCAGCAAGAGCATTTTCTTTGAGCTACACCAACATTGTGTAAGACTGGCATGAGTTGTCCCCTCACGTTACAGCTTGTCATGGCATTTCCATTTAGTTGGAGTGGAGGATTTAATGTTTCTTTTGCTCAAAGCTATTCATTGGCTCTCAGCCTCATGTCGCCCAACATACAAAGGGAATTTGATGATTTTTATCCCATCTGACAGGCATCCCTTTTGACTAATCCATTTGGTGTACCATCTGCATGTTTGCTGCAACTGTGGCATAGGCTTGAAGGGATAAAAGAATTTGTTCTGCATTCTTTACAACTGCCAGTTGCTTTTGTTCAAAAGCTTCTGAAGTTTTTTCAACAAATCCACTATGTGCATACACTACTGCTATGGTATTCCATGTCACCACATTTTTGCAATCTGAAGAGGAACAATGGTGAAAGTTGAGGGATGCGGCATTACAATTGTCGAGTGCATTTATTTAGAAGTTTCTAAGACCCTTTGAAATCTCCATTTGGAAGAGACCTTGTAACTAAGGCGTTCCATCAAATAACATTCTATTCAAGCCTTCTTTTGGAAGACCATGGGTGTAGCAACAGAATGGAAAGTCCTCAACAACTTCGATATACTCCCACTGTTGGTGCATGGCTGCCAAACTAACATTCTATTCAAGCCTTCTTTTGGAAGACCATGGGTGTAGCAACAGAATGGAAAGTCCTCAACAACTTCGATATACTCCCACTGTTGGTGCATGGCTGCCAAACTAACATCTCCTCAGACAGTTTTAATTTATCTTCACTGCAAGCACCAATCTGTCCTCAGGAAACTGGAACCCCTCCTTTAGCAATGTTGTTTTGAGGGTAAGGAGTTGAGAAAGCAAGTTCATTTTTTTTGTAAATTTCATAATCACAGGGCTCGTCCCTTTACAGAAACCTCTCCCATACACTAACAAGGGCATTTGCAATTACAACATCTAACAAACCCCGGTGCTCATAGTTGTAGAAAAATTTCACCTTCCTAATGAAAAGGCAACAAAACAACCTGCATCCGATCCATCTCTTCATAGCACTTAACGTTTCTCTTTTCCATTCTTGGGAGCTCAAGCACATTTCAAATCACTTGAAAATTTGAAATGGCAACGCCATGGAAATGAAATGAGCTAAACCATCTATAGTTGGGAGCACCTTCATATTTTATCTTTCTTATGCAACTTTAAATGGTTCCTTTTTGGTTTGAACCAATCATCATTTTAATCTCATATTGCCAAGGAAGCCTACAATATCGGTGAATTTTAACAATTCAAAATGCATCCCAATTACATCTACATTTAATTGGATCCAATTTGAACCTCACCCAAGTAGTAAGATAATACATATGCATCCTCACAACCAAGAAACTTGCACAATATTAGCCTGATAAAAGAATTACCCTTTTAGTACCATGCAAATGATCAAACAATCCCATAAATTCAACTGCCTTATATGGATGTACACAACCCCATTTCTTTTCTAATGCTTTCTAATTTTTCAAACTTGTCTCTTCATCGAAATTTGTTGTAAGAGCTTGTGGTTGTTCAAACAACCAAGAAATATTGAGTGGTGTTGTGACTGTCTCATAGTAACTCGAGTGAAACACTACCACCTTTAATTGGATGGATTTTTCTCCCTCTGCATTCACATACCTAATTGAGGCTTTAGGGCCTAAATTCCTTTGGCAGTGATCAAAAATCTAGTTTATATATCTCAATAAACTAGTTAATGCACTCAACTTCTTGGATTCTGAAACTATAAAGAGTCTTCAAAAGGGCCTCAATGAAACTTTGTAAACACTCATCTTGACTCTCCCTTATAATTGTGCAAAGAATGTTGGGTCCCCATGTGGGCCTGACTAATTTTTTTTTGTTTTGAAATAAATTTTATGCTCAATTGACTTGCCCCTTCCTTTTGAATGCATCTAGCATGAATATTTGAAATGGACTTTCATTAGAACTTGCTTTCAGGCACGTTTGAACAATGAGAAAAATTGCTCAAGTTGGCTCTAGAATCGACTTGTGAAACTAGTCAAATGAAATCCTGAAGCCGTGAAAAATTATGGGCGTGTAGACATTTGACCTAGGAATGGAGTGAAAAAGACAGTTTGACAAAAGAGATCTCGAGGTGAAATATATTAATCAACAAATTTACTAAGTTGGTCTTTTTTGCAAATGCAACATTTCAAAACGAATTAAAACTCACCTAGTCACCTCATTGAAAAAATACCAAATCAACTCTTGGCGAGCTGCCATTGGAAACATACAATAATTCAGGTACACTAAACATTTGTGCAAGAGGTATTTCCTTGAATCATCATTCATCACAAGATATTAGGTGTCAATTTGGACCACCTTGAAACACCGTCAGAAATGCAAATGCAAAACTGAACAAATTGTGTTTGCTTTTGATCTTGAAAAAAGAAAAATTAGATCATGAGGCTCTGAAACCTAACATAGAACTTTTATGCATGGAGAATGGAGAGAAACAATCCCTTTCTCTTGATGATCACCCAGTTGCAAAATACAAGCTCAACTAGGAGGTCAGTTTGTAGAACAAGAAGTTCACAAACAACAAAAAATTGTCAAAAGCCTCTAACTTCTCCTTTCAAAACCATGACAAAACTTATCATGGGAAGCTGAAAATTGACATGCACACTCACATATGTAACATAAATTTGTGTCCACAATGGGGTATTGCATGAAAATAATATAGCCCAAAATTACGACCCTCCAAAGTAGGTCACTTAGGTAGATTTCTCAAGTGCACTTTTGAGTGTGCAAAGGAAAAGGTTTTGAAATGGGAACCTCAAATTTGCAAAATTTGATAGTCCCAATAGTGGCTCCAACTAGGGATGTATGCCCCCTATGGGCATAGCAAGAATCTAGGTCTCTGGGGAGTAGACCAAATGTTGAGTCCAAAGGGTGTTCTGAAATGACTCCTTTATTCAACCTTCTTTTTCAAACTCACTTGGTGACCCTGGGCCACCAAATGTAAAAGGGGAGTCAATTCTTTCCTTTGTCAACTACCAATATGATAAAAGAGATGATCTCCCTCAACTCATGCTTGCCTCTGTCATACCAAAACAACATGAGTGACTACACTCTTGCAAACACAAGTATTAAGCTACTTTTGTGCAAGTGGAAACTTGCTCCCTGTTCAACCTTGTTACCACATGGTAGCCAAATTACATAGGCCAGATCACTACCACTCTCTTCATTTTCTAATTTTGTATCAAGTGGTAGCATTTGAGGATACTGATCAAGACCACATGAAAGCATAGTCTTATCACATTCATTAACCCCCCAATAATGATCATGCTCAGAGGTGATATCATTGATGAAAAACCACATGCAATCCTCTTGTGTGTTGAGCAAGGATTGCTCACACATCTGTAACTCCTCTAGTTGAATTGCATCAAAGGTCTATTTATCATCATCCCAACACCATAGCCCAAACACATTATCATATGTTTCAAGATTCTAAAAATTAGGTTTATCAACAACAAAAGTACTTTTATCTTCATTCATATCATGGCATTCAAAAAAAATGTCAACATCTAATGTATAAGTAGTGTTCTCTATCTCAGGTTCACACATGATGTCAATTGCATTCTTGAGATCAATGTGCAAAATTTCCATATGAAATGTTTCAAATAAAGATTCAGACAATTCAAAATTTAAGCTCAAGCCAAAAATTTTATGCATTGATTTTTCATAACATGTTCAGTGTCTGAATCATTTTGAATGCTATCACTTCCAAGACTAACATGGTCACAAAAAGACTTTCATGTGCGCTAGCAACCTCATGTGCACTTTCAACTGATAAGCATATTGGTCTGTGTCCCAAACACTCACTGTTATCTGAAAATTGTTCATCAGTAACAGAGCTAGAACCTTCATTCTCTTTCACATTAAATAATTCCTCATTCAAAACAAATATGTCCACTTGCATACCATGAAGATGAGAGAGATCATCAAAGAAATACCTATATTAAATCTCATATTGACTGACATCACACCCATTCTCATTTGCATCATATGGCTACTCTACACATTAACCAAAAGGTTTTGCAATATCATCATAATCTCAAAGTCCATCAAATTGTCTTACATTATCTATCCATATCCATGTGTTTGTCATAATGCATAACTTGATCATCTATAAATGAATTCCTTCCTTCATCAATGTGCACCTCATCATCCTTTTCATGTACAAATGACATTTCCGTCTCTGCTTCATATAAATAGTCATGAGAAGGAAAGACATAAACACATTCATCAACATCATCATTTCCAACATTATGTTCATGATCAACAAATTGAACACGCATAGGATTATCTTCAAATTCTTCATCATTCATAGAATTGACATGCTCCATTGATGACAAACCCAAATTACATTCCAAGTATGCCTCAAGTGCAATTTGGTCATTCCCTTGTGGACAAGTGACTTCATGAGCATTAATTTCTTTACATTCTTTAGGTGAAGAAAGTATCTCCATATCATCCTTATAAGAGCATTCATAATCAGTAGAAGAGAAATCAGTTTGGTTGTCATTTTAATCCTCATGATCACAAGAAGTTGCATCACTACATAAACTATGCTCAAATTCTTTGAAGAGAATGCTTGGACTTCTATCTTCAATGCCTTGGTCACTAATTTGTGATGATATGTCATCAACATTTGCATTATCTTCATCATTCAAAACATGGCATGGAATGACATCATGCATCTCCTTTACTTCTTCATTACCCAAGATATTAAAAGAAAAAATTTCATGCATATCTATTTTATCATCATACCATGTATCTCCATCTTCATCACTGCTGCAAGGATCTGCACATGTGTTGATTGTGAGCTAATTACAATTAATGTCCTCATCCATACAACACATGTCTTCATTTTTTGATACACTCTTTTCATTCTTGTGTATCATGTTATGATTTTCTTCAATAAGATAACTGCTATCCTTATTTTGAGACACCACATTTTGTGCATAATTACTCTGGGATTTCTGAACAATATTTATCCAATCAATCACCTGGTCAAGGCTAAGAGGCTTCAATTTCCTCGGCAAGTCACTCAGCCCAGAATCATAGACTTCACAGAGCAAATCAGTGCACACTGAATCTTTAGGTCTGAAATCTATGGGTGCTTTCAACAAGGAATCCAAAAACCTTGAGAACAAGTCATGTAGTGATTCTCCTTTGTGTCTCTTCATTTCAGAAAATCCTTGAACAAGAGATATTTGATCAACATTTCTCAAATTTTGATGACATTTAACATGAAGTTCATTATGATCTATAGATTGTGATGATGGAGAAATCAAAGCAGCAGAATTAGTATCTTGACAAGCACTTCTATTATTTGATCCATGATTTCTATTTACATGAGATCTATTAGGATGACCAACACTCAACCATATGTACTTTCATCATTGAATATCTCAAATTTTTCTCAATATCCATAGCAATTTGATATCCTTGGTGCAGAGTTATGGGTTCTTCATCTTTTAATTTAGGTAACTCATCTTCTTGTAAAATGCTCCTAAGTACAAGACCAAACATTCAACATCATTTGGCCTTATGCTTTCAGGAATCCTTTCTCCATATTCATGAACTTTTTCCTTATTAAAACTGGATCAATCCTTTCACCAAACTTCTCCATGAACACCATTTTGAACTCCTAGGAATAGATAGATGATGCTGGTAAATAAGAGAACCCATCTCTTGCATCTCCTCTTAAGGACTGAACAAATAGCCTCATAATCTCATCTTCATCATCCATCACATTATTGAATTCTTGGAGATGTTTATTTGTTGATCCAACCTTATCGCCAATAAATATTGGTAATTTATCTCTAAATTTAGCTATAATATCATTTCAGTAACCACTAATGCCACTGAAATTGATGGCTTTGTACCTTCTAGTGTTGAAAATTCTTTGACAATATGGCTGGGATTGATCACAAACCATGGTTGCACTAGGAACCATACCAGGATGCATATATTGATGCATTTTGACATTCCCTTTTTCAAACTTTATAGATCAACTATATAGTTGATCATTCATTTCCCTATTTCTATCTTTCATCATGATATTAGAATATTATAATGCATAATTCAGATGCATATATTCCTAGGATCTATTTAGTGGGAAGATTTAAAAACTAGCATACTTCTCCAACATAATACATAGACTTCAAATTATAATTAAAAAGTATGCAATCTTAAGTCTATTGTCTTTTCCCTTTGTTAGTGCTAATTCACTCAATAGGTAACCAAATCTTTTCCTAAGATGTTCAAATATGGTTTTCACACACAAATTTCTTGAAAACCAAAAGTGAATAATACCTGGAAATGTTTCCGCTACTGCAAATTGTCTTCCCGACTGGAAATATCGTAGATTTGGAACTTTTCTTCAAATTTTCAACATGTTCTTTTGATAGAGTCGCCACCTCTCTTCTCAGAGGACTGAACGTCAAGCAGTACAAAGCTCTTTCACATGTAAATTTATTTCTGAGTTTCTTCCACCAGAAGAGCACCATAGATCATGAAATCTTCAAATTCACTGCAACAACTTCTTTCTCCTAGTTTGAATTCCTCCAATATCTGAACCAAATTTAGAATAGAAAATAATATGACTCTGTAATTATCAATCTACACTTTGGAGATTCAAAATTCTCCCTGGCAGAGTCGCCATTCTGTTGGTTCTGTTAAATTCCAACCAAATCTTCAAGGAAGCCTATGGATTTTCCAATTCCAATAGTCAGCAACCTTAAAGAAGGTGGGCCAATGAATGAGAGAAAACAACTTAGCTATCCTCCTCCACTCTGGGCTCTGCAAAACCCAAGACGGTGATCCCACAATGTATTTATAACACTCTTTCATAATATTTCCACATACATTGCATATGAAGCAGATATATTCTCATATTATGTTGAATAGATGAAATACTTCAAGAAATTGACATTTCCTTGAGATAATTTAAACATCTAGAACTGAGAATATCAAATACCACAACAGTAGGTCGATTGAAAAGTGCATTTATGAAATTTATTCTAAAATTGCAATACTAGAAGTGAGAAAAGTGTATGCAATAGTCAAGACTAGTGCTATATCCAAGGTTCAAGAGTCAAAACATAATAAATTGAACTACAAGGCATATTTAATCCTGAACATCCATAATCTTTGCAATTTCCTTACAATTTACAGATTAACACCCAAACTCTTGTGACTACTTACCAAATCCATATGACACAAGCATGAATTTATGACTTAACCAAAGCATTTAACCCAATCCATTAGATGAGAGAAACAATTAAATCATACATCAAAGTGGAAGACAAATGATAATTAATGAACAGATCCTTGATCCAAATCCATTAATAATTCATGTAAAATATCAAGATGGAGAGACAACAGGCTTGAGAGACTAGCATTTCTATTCTAGTATGTTCAGAAACCACATAATTGACCAAATTCACTAATTCTACTCAAAACTCTAAGCTATTGACTGCACATGCATTCTCAATGTTCTTCATTTGCACAATTCTGATGTAGACTCCAACCAAGACCCCTGCACAATAGCCTTGAATTTCCTTTTATATATTAAGGAGCAAACACGCTTCAGGTTATTGGCTCATTTCATTTCATTTCATTTTTCCTTCATTTTAAATAAATTTCAATTTCATTTTATTCATTTGCAACATAAATTTTCTCACCAAATTGTTTTGCCTTTGTTTGTAATAGAAAACATTTCTCATGAAAAGCCTTCACCATTTACCCTGTTGTGTAAAAATATCTCCGCTTTCCCATGAAAATCCTTATTTCTGCTTTTATTTTGCTGCACTTCATACTCTGTAGCCAACAAAATATTTTACATAGAGAATACTTATTCACTTTAAAATATCCCTTCGCTATTCATTCACATTTAACCTTTAAAAATTTTTTACCCTTTTATTTTTAAAAGAAATCCCATTTAACTTTGCATCGAGCAAAACATTTGATTTTAAATATTTTCTCAATTAAAATATGATGGACCTTTGAATATTTTATCGAGCTCTTTAACTCTTAAAAATATTTTCCCTTTAAAGAAAATACGAAGGTCTCTCTAATCACCAAAAACTATGCGTTTTAAAATTTCATTGGGGCTTTACAAAAATTCATGGTGCTTTAGTGAAGACTTTACGTGCACACCGAATTCCTTCAAGGGACCCACCTTCCATGTGCCCTCATCTTGCACTCCTCACAATAATTAACGAGTGAGCGATTAAATCCCATGAGCTAGCAGGGTAGGGCCATGATTTGGCTGCATTGACATCTTTGTTCCTAGCCGTTCATTTTATTTTTCCTCTTTTGTTTCCCATCGACTCACATTGTTTTCCCTAATCTTCTTTTCTCATTTTGCAACTCGCTCAATGTTCTGCAGCTCCTTCATTCAAATTCCTAGCAGCCAAGCTTCACACATGGCAACTGCATTTTTTTTGAGATTTCTAAGATCCTTTTGATAGTCCACATGTGCATAGACTATGTGCGTTGCCCATGCTTCCAAATTTTGCATATATTTCATTAAGAACACACATTTCCCTATGCAAAATAAATATGTGCTTGATTTATCTACACACCAGGCATCTTTTGTAGCATCTTCTTGTATCCATTCGTAACCAACACATAGCTTCCAATACATGCAGTAAGAGCATTTTATTTGGGTTGCACAAACATTGTGTAAGACTACCGCGGGTTGTCCCCTCACGTTGCAGCTTGGCATGCCATTTCCATTCAGCTAGAGTGGAGGCTTTAATGTTTCTTTTGCTCAAATCCATTCATTATCTCTCAACCTCATGTCACCCAACATACAAAGGGAATTTGATGAGTTTTATCCCCTTTGATAGGCGTCCCTTTTGACTAATCCATTTGGTGTACCATTTGTACATTTGTTGCAACTATGGCGTGGGCTTGAAGGGATAAAAGAATTTGGTGTGCATTCTCTACAACTACCAGTTGCATTTGCTCAAAAGCTTCTAAATTTTTTTCAGCAAATCCACTGTGTGTATATGCTACTGCTATAGCATTCCATGTCACCACATTTTGGAAATTTGAAGAGGAATGATGGTGAAAGTTGAGGGATGTGCAATTACAACTATCGAGTGCATTTATTTAGAAGTTTTTAAGACCCTTTGAAAGATCCATTTGGCAGAGACCTTGTAACTAAGCATTCCATGAAATAACATTCTAGTCAAGCCTTCTTGTGGAAGACCATGGGTGCAGCAACAAAATGGAAAGTCTTCAACAACTGCGATATACTCCCATTATTAGTGCATGGCTTCCAAACTAACATCTCCTTAGATAGTTTTAATTTATCTTCACTACAAGCACCAATTTGTCCTCAAGCAACTTGAACCCCTCCTTTACTAATGTAGTTTTGAGTGTAAGGAGGTAAGAAAACAAGTTCATTTTTTCTGTAAATGTCACAATCACAGGGATCGTCCCCTTACAAAAACCTCTCCCATACACTAACAAGGGCATTTACAATTACAACATATGAAAAACCCCTGTGTGCATAGTTGCAGAACAATTTCACCTTCCAAATGAAAAGGAAACAAAGCAACCTGCATCTAATCCATCTCTTCATAGCATTTAACATTTCTCTTTTCCATTCTTGGGAGCTCAAGCACATTCAAATTACTAGAACAGTTGAAATGGAAACACCATCCAGATAGGCAATGAGCCAACCCATCTATACTTGGGAACACCTTCATATTTGATATTTCTTGTGCAACTTTAAATGGTTCCTTTTTGGTTTGAACCAATCATCATTTTAATCTCATATTGCCAAGAAAGCCTACAGTATTTGGTGAATTTTAATCATTCAAAATGCATCCCAATTATATCTACATTTAATTGGATCCAATTTGAACCTCTACCCATGCAACAAGATAATACATATGCATCCCACAACTAGGAAACTTGCACAATATTAGCCTCATAAAAGATTTATCCTTTCAGTACCATGCAACTGATCAAACAATCTCGTAAATTTAGCTTCCTTATATGGATGTACACAACCCCATGCATTTTCTGATGCTTTATGATTTTTCAAACTTGTCTCCATCTAAATTGGTTGTCAAAGTGCTTGTGGTTGTTCAAGTAACCAAGCAATATTGAGTGGTGTTGTGAATTTTTCCCATAGTAACTCGGGTGAAACACCACCACCTTTAATTGGATGGATTTGCTCCTTCTCCATTCACATACCTGATTGAGGCTTTAGGGCATAAATTCCTTTGGTAGTGATCAAAACTATAGTTTATATATTTCAATAAACTAGTTAATGCACTTAGCTTCTTGGATTCTGAAACTATAAAGAGTCTTCAAAAGGGCATCAATGAAACTTTGCAAACAACACTCATCTTGACTCTCCCTTATAATTGTGGAAAGAATGTCGGGTCCCCATGTGGGCTCGACTATTTTTTTTATTTGAAATAAATTTTATGCTCAATTGACTTGCCCCTACCTTTTGAATGCATCTGGCATGAAGATTTGAAATGGGTTTTCATTAGAACTTTCTTTTAGGCACATTTGAACAATGAGGAAAATTGATCAAGTTGGCTCTAGAATTGACTTGGGAAACTAGTCAAACAACATTCTGAAGCCGTGAAAACTTATGAGCATGAAAAAATTTGACCTAGGAATGGAGTGAAAAAGATGGTTCAAAAAAAGAGATCCAAGGTGAAAGATATTAATCAGAAAATTTACTCAATTGGACTTTTCTACAAATGCAGTAGTTCAAAACCAATTAAAACTCACCTAGTCACCTCATTTAAAAAATACCAAATCAACTTTTGGTGAGCTGCCATTGAAAACATAAGCTCATTTAGGAACACTAAACATGTGTGCCAGAGGTATTTTCTTGAATCATCATTCATCACAAGATATTAGGTGTCGAAGTTTACCACCTTGAAACACCGTCATAAATGCGGATGCAAAACTAAACAAATTGTGTTTGCTTTTGATCTCGAAAAAGTAGCAAATCAGGTCGTGAGGCTTTGAAACCTGACATGGGAGGAATTTTAGGCATGGAGAATGGAGAGAAACAATAATTTTCTCTTGAAGATCATCTGGTTGCAAAATACAAGCTCAAGTAGGTCACTTTGCATAACAAAAAGCTCACAAACAGTAGAAAAGTGCCAAAACCCAACAGCTTCACCTTTCAAAACCCTGACAAAACTTATCGTGGGAAGCTGAAAATTGACATACAAACTCACATATGTCACATAAATGTGTCCACAAAGGGGTGTTGCATGAAAATAAGCTGGCCCAAAATTATGACCCTCCAAAGTAGGCCACTTAGGCAGATTTCTCAAGTGCTCTTCTGAGTGTGCAAAGGAATTATTTTTTAAATGGACACTTCAAATTTGCAAAATTTGACAGTCCCAATAGGATCTTCAAGTAATAAATTTTGAAGTTTTGGAGCAACATTAAAGTGTTTTTATAGGTCTTGAAGCTCACTTTCATTCAAGATCTATCATTGTCAAGGGTTGATCATGGTTGTCTATGGTGAATCATGATGGACTCTAGGTTGGGGTGATGCAACTAGCCATCAATCCAAGCCTAAAGACTTGTTTAATAAGTGATTTCATCCTCGATTATCACTCTACATTTAGCCTAAGGAAGGTACATGCATCATTAACGCTCATTTGGGGTGATTAGAGATCTCTCTAAGTGATTCATCCATCTTCATATTTCCCTTCTTGTATCATATCTTACACATTTAAATAGGAATGTATCATGTTTTATATTTTTTAGTCTTAGAAAAACTCAAGGCTAGGGTTTTCATGCACATTGATACAGGTATGAGAAATTTTTTATGGTGTTGTCATTAATGTTGTCATTGATGTCAACACAATTCAGTATGTTGCAGATTGTACATGTATAGCTGAGATGTTGCTGAGATGTTGTTAGTACATGGAGCTATCTTTATAGTGTTAAAGACACGTTGTCTTGATAATTTTCCAAGTGTTTTTGAGAAAATTTAATAAAGAAGAGAAGTCAGAATGTTGAATGTGTTCAAAACGTGCTCCGATATGTGCTCTCCATTTCTCCTATGTTGATCCTATGCTTGTGTGAATCTGAAGGTTTGATAATGGTCATCTCATGGTGATATATTCTTAGTTTTAGCTTTTGGTTTGATGGTACATAAAATTTACATTCACCGGTATGTGAACTATTATGGCAGAGTTGGTCTTCTATGGATTGGGAGAAATATTGTTGCTCTGCAATTCTTCTCTGTTCTATTACAGATCTTGCATATTTGGAATTTATGTATTTTGAAGGTCTTTTCTATGCTCTGGAAAAGAGGTTTGAAGATTGGTGATCCGGAAGTCATGTTTCAGTAATTCAGTGTGAGTTTATATAGTTTGGTTGGATTGGTGAAAGATGTTTAGTGATTGAAGTCTATTTTTTTGTTGCAGATGTATCTGGAAGATTCTGAAGTGTATTCTCATGCATGAGGAAGTGTGTCATGGCATCCATGTGTCATATTCTTGTTGGAAAGTGTGTACATCAATGATCATTTATGTTTTCATTAGGTTTGGCCAACCTAGTTTTACACTTCATTTGAAGAGTAAAATTTAATTATGGAAGTGTGTGGTTGTTTTGAGATATTATTTTTGATCTTGGAGAAAAAAAATTATCAGTCCACTCTTATTCCTTTCCACTATGGGAATTTGATTTTTTGACCTATTTTGAATTTTTAAAATGAGGTATTTGTGGCCGACCTTGAAGAAAGTTTCTAAGGTGAGGATGGTATAAAAGCAAGTTGAATTATGAAGAGCTATATGACAGTGCGATTCAAAGTGACGAAAGTGTGCCACAAATCATAAGAGAAGAAGTGTGTGTGAGTGAGTTGTGATAGTAATTTTTTAGTGTGTTGAAGGAAGTGGGCCAAAGGTTTCTACAATCCTACATATGTGCATTAATTGTTGTGGTGAATTTTTTGCTCTCTTTTGTATCTATAGGCAGTGAGCCTCCTTGTTGGATAGTGAGTCCTTTCTATAGGAAGTAAGCCTTTTTATTTGGACTGTGTCTTCTCTTTTCGGCAGTGATCCCTTGGAAATGAGCCTTCGTATTCAATTTATAATAATTTATATTTTGAGTTAACCCTCACCATGGTTTTTCCCTCATTGGGTTTTTCACATAAAAATCTGGTGTTCATTGTGTTGATTTTCTTTTTGTTATTTTTGTTTCATGCTCTTACTTAATAATAGAATAGTGTGGTTGTCGAATTAATAAGTGTTTAGTTTTATGTTTGAATTATGTGACAACTGATTCACCCCCACTATCAGTTGTACTACACCTGTTTAACAATTGGTATTAGAGCTTTGGTTCCTTGTTGTTGATCTTAACCACTTAAGGAAGATCTGATGGCACATAAGTTGGCAACCCCTATGTTCAATGGAAATGACTACAATGATTGGAAGGGATAGATGAAAGGATATATTATATACTTTGGTTTCAAGACGTGGATGACTATTGAGAAATATTATACACCCCCATTCGGTGGTATTACTACTATGGATGAGATCTCTTCTTATGAAGAAAATGAGAAGGCAAAGTATGTTATTTGCAATGGTTTATCTAAAAATGAGTGAGGAAAGGTTTCTTCTTTGGAAACTGCATATGATGTCTGGAAGAAGTTGGAATACATGTATGAAGGAAATGAAAGAGTGAAGTTGACAAAGAAGCTGGTGACGAAGCGCATATTTGTTAGTCTGAAGATGGAAGAAGGTGAAGAGTTTACAAGTTTCTTTCAGAGGGTTGAACTGACTACAAATGAAGTTAGAAATCAAGGAGGAAAACTATCAAATCAAGATATAATTGAGAATATCTTGTTAACCTTACCGAAGTGCTACAGTGATAAGATCTTAGTCATTGAAGAAGTATATAATCCTAAAACTTACACTTTGGAATAGTTGTTTGGAACCTTACAAGCATTTGAGTTGAGAAAGTTCCAGAAAGAAGACAAGATAGAAGAAAAGATAGAAATGACATTTAAGGCATTGAAGATTGAAGAGGAACCAGATAGTGATGGTGTTGATGAGTTGGAAGCAAGCTTCACTAGGAACTTGTAGAAAATAACCATAAAGTATAAAGGTATGTTTCCCTTTAAATTTTTTAGTTGTGGTAATATTGGTCATTATGCTTCAATATGTCTCAATAGAGTTGTGCATAAGAAGAACAAGGATTATAAAGATAAGGATAGGAAGCATAAGAAATAGAAGAAGCTATACTATGTTAAAGAAGAAACAAGAATTTCTGATGATGAGTCTAAGAATGAGGTTGATGATAGTGAATTCTTATTCTTAACTTTGGAAATTAAATATGTATCCACTAACCCTAGAAAATGTGTAAGCAAGAAAGCTTCAAAGAGTAAGAGAAATAGGACGAAAGATACTTTGGTTACCTCTTTTCATGCAAGACAGGATGAAGACTACTAGGTAATTGATAGTGGATGTTCTAATCACATGACCAGAGATAAGAGTAAGTTCCATAAACATGAGAAACATGATGGTGGTTTAGTTATGTTTGGTGATGATTTAGGAGCTAAGATATGTGGGAACGGTTCAATTAGTTTTGATGGAGTGCACAGTACTGATGATGTATATTATGTGAAGGGTTTGAGGCATAACCTTATGAGTGTTGGTCAGATGTGTAGTAATGGTTTCAAACTTGTGTTTTAGAATAATACTAATGAAATCAAAAAAGGATCCGAAAGTGGAGATATGGTTGCTATTGGAAGAATAACTGATGGAAACATCTATCAGTTGAAATGAGTTGATGTTCATTGTCTTGTATCTCAAATCAGTGAAAGTTGGTTATGGCACC
The DNA here is from genome assembly GCA_007258455.2 of Sequoia sempervirens. Taxonomy (NCBI): domain Eukaryota; kingdom Viridiplantae; phylum Streptophyta; class Pinopsida; order Cupressales; family Cupressaceae; genus Sequoia; species Sequoia sempervirens. Next base: position 695,431,112 of record VDFB02281492.1, read on the forward strand.
GGAGAATGGGACATGTGAATTTTGATAACCTGGTCAAGATCAGTGCAAAGGAGATTGTTCAAGGGTTGCCTAGAATAACAAGACCTGGTAATGCTATTTGTAGAAGTTGTCAATTAGGGATATTCATTTCACAATCTAAGTATGTAAAAGAACTGTTGAAGAATTTTGGGATGGATGATTGCAAACTAGTTTGTACTCCTATGGTAATCGGATGTAAACTGAGCAAAGATGATGAATATATTAAGACTGATTAGAGAAAATATAGATCTATGATTGGCGGGCTGATGTACCTTACTACTACCAGACCAAACATTATGCATGCAATATGTTTAATTGCCAAATTCCAAGTAGATCCCAGAGAAGCACATGTCACATCTGTAAAGAGGATATTTAGATATCTTAAAGGTACACTGAATTATGGACTATGATATCCTAAGAGTGATGATTTCACCCTAAGTGCTTATACAAATTTTGATTGGGTTGGATGTGTAGATGACCAAAATAGTACCAATGGTGGTGATTTCTTTCTTAGTGGAAGATTAGTTTTATGGTTGAGCACAAAGAAAGAATCAATTTCTTTATCCATGATAGAGGCAGAATATATTGTTGCAGCATCCTATTGCACACAGGTTTTATGGATGAAGAAGACCCTAAAGGACATTGGTGTGGTATATGATGAGCCTATTTCTATTTTTTGTGACAAAACAAGTGCAATAAAAATTTCAAAGAACCCGGTTAAGCATTCAAGAACAAAACACATATCTATCAAGTATCATTTTCTGAGAGAAAAAGTGTTGGAGAATGAGGTCATATTGGAGTATGTGACAACAAACGAACAAATTGTAGACGTTTTTACTAAGGCTCTTTTGAAGGATACTTTTCAGCATCTTAGGGAGATTTTGGGATTCATTGGCCCTCCGAACTAGGTGCACATGAAGGTGCATCAGTCCAATGAATTCATAGATTCTTCATTTATCAGGACTGATAAATGGGTCTACTCCATAGGGGGAGTAGAGAAGGTTTTCATTGTTGCAATATGAGTGCACTCCTAAGGGGGAGTAATCAGTGTTGATCTTTGCCATTGATGTCAAACGGGGAGAGAAATTCATGTGAAAAAAATTTTAGAAGAAGAGAATATGTTCTCCTGGGATAGTGTGTATTTTTTTTTTGTCTTTGATGGTTTTTCACATCATGTGTTTCCATCAATGACGAAGGTGGAGATTGTTGCAGGTATGAGCAGGTTTTGGTGGTGTTGTCATTAATGTTGTCATTGGTGTCAACATAGTTTAGTATGTTGTAGATTGTACATATATAGATAAGATGATGTTGAGATGTTGTGAGTACATGGAGCTATCTTTATAGTGTTTAAGACTTGTTGGCTTGATAAGTTTCCAAGTGCTTTTGAGAAAATTTAATAAAGAAGAGAAGTCAAAATCTTCAATGTGTTCAAAACATGGTCTGAAATGTGCTCTGCATTTCTCCTATGTTGATCCTATGCTTGTGTGAATATGAAGGTTTGATAATGGTGATCTTGTGGTGATATATTTTTAGTTTTAGCTTCTATTTTGATCGTACATAAAATTTGTGTTCACCAGTATGTGAATTGTTCTAGCAGAGTTGGTCTTATGTGGATTGGGAGAAATATTGTTGCTCTAGAGTTCTTCTATATTTTGTTTTAGATCTTGCGGATCTGGAATATGTTTTATGAAGGTCTTTTCTGTGCTCTGGAAAAGAGGTTTGAAGATTGGTGAGCCAGAAGTCATGTTTCAGTAATTCAGTGTGAGTTTATACAGTCCGATTGGACTGGTGAAAGATGTTCAGTGATTGAATTCTACTGTTTTGCTGCGGATGTATTTGGAAGATTCTAAAGTGTATTCTTGTGCATGGGGAGGTGTGTCATGGATTTTATGTGTCATATTCTTGTTGGGAAGAGTGTACATCAATGATAATTTGTGTTTTTAATACGTTTGGCCGACCTGGTGTTTACACTTCAGTTGAAGAATAAAATTTAATTAAGGAAGCATGTGGTTGTTTTGAGATATTATTTTTTATCTTGAATTTTTTTTTATTGGTCCACTCTTATTTCTTTCTAGTAGGGGAATTTGATTTGTTGACCTATTTTGAATTTATAAAATGAGGTATTTGTGGCCAATCTTGGAGAAAGTTTATAAGGTTGAGGATGGTATAAAAGCAAGTTGAATTGTGAAGAGTTGTATGAAAGTTTGATGCAAAGTGACGAAAGTGTGTCACAAATCATAAGAGCAGAAGTATGTGTGAGTGAGTTGTGATAGCAGGTTTTTAGTGTGTTGAAGGCAGTGAGTCAAAGGTTTCTAAAATCCTACATATGTGCATTAATTTTTGTGGTGGATCTTTTGTTCTATTTTGTATCTATAGGTAGTGAGCCTCCCTATTGGATAGTGAGTCCTTTATGTAGGTAGTGAGCCTTTGTATTTGGACAGTGAGTCCTCTTTTGGACAGTGAGCCATTGTATTCAGTTTATAATCTTTTATATTGTGGGTTAACCCTCACCATGGTTTCTCCCTCATTGGGTTTTCCACGTAAAAATATGGTGTTCATAGTGTTTATTTTCTTTATGTTATTTGTGTTTCATGCTCTTACTTCAAAACATAATAGTGTGGTTGTGGAATTAATAAGTTTTGAGTTTTAAGCTTGAATTGTGTGACAACTAATTCAACCCCCCTCTCAGTTGTCCTGCGCCTATTTAACACACATTTCATTATTTCTATCAAGGTTTAATTACCAAACTAGGGGTTTGACCAAGACAAATGCCCCATTAGAAAATAAATTTTATATTTTATTTTCCAGGTATTTTCATAGAGTCAAATCCAAAATTCAAGTTGGAAGGAAAGAGAAATTGTTGGAGTGCAAATCAGAACTTTAAATTCCCAAAAAAGTGTAATGGGATTAATTCACCACAAGTGGAAAATGAGTCCCACTATAGGTTTTTTCTAGATCTGTTTGTAGATTTAGACACCATTTTTCCCAAAACAAGTTCCTGTGTAGAAATCCAAATCTGGGAATGATTGCCTAGAATGGTGAATGAGTCCCAATAGGTCAAAAAGTTAAAATTTTCAGCATTCTAGAGCTCCTTTAGGCCATCTCCATAGTTTCCAAGTGCACTTATTCCTTTCTATATTTTTTTGTGTTGTTTTATTCAATTTTCTAGCTCATTTCATAGTTAATTGCATTTAATTAGGGTTTTGTGTTGCATCTTGCATTTCATTATATTTTCTAAGTCTAAACTTGGTGGTGAACCCGTTAATAGTTTGCATTCAACCTCTAGTACAACCCTATTACAAGATTTCTATCTTTCTTGCATTGATATCTTTAGGGTTACCATTGAATGTAGTAGGTGGAAAGTGGGTATGCTCTATGTCCTAAATCATATGATAACATCCATCCCACATTTCATATGCATATTCTTATATAGGATTGATATGATAAGTACAAATGGGTTAACTATGTAGTATACTAATGGAGAGTGCTTAATGAGATAAATGAGGTAGTGTGAAGGACATATAGAGGATGCAATACATGGCTAGGGGATGAGGAGTTGGTATGTATACATAATCAACACATTTTTTGTATAATAGATATCACATATTGTGAATCATTATTTACCCCATAAAGTATTGAAGTAGTTCAATTTGTACTGTGGAGTAGGTCATAAAAGGAGATGCTATTTGCACATGTTCAATGAGAGGTTTGGATATGTGGAGTATATATAGGTGGTTTCATGATTAGGGAAATATGGTTACAATAACAACTAATAGCATTAGTATTGCCAATAAAATTAGTGGATGTAGGAGTTATTGTAGACTATCCTAAGTGGTGGGACTTGTGGTGATTAGTGTGATTGACTATCATGAATGATGCATATATGCTATTAGGAGTAAAGAAAAGAGATGGGAAAATCCATTTGGAGCCAAGGTAAGGAGTGTAAATGGAGATGATATATTGAGGTTCAGATAAAGGGAAGTAGGGGAGGGGGATGAGGTATATGTGGATGTGGATATAGAGGGATACAAGGATGAGGAAATATAGGTATGATTGGAATAATAATTTAAAGCCTATATTCCTATAAAAAAGAGATATGGATAAGGCTAGATAATGATGAGATCAAGACATGTAAGAGAGCGAGAGTTTTCATGAGATAGGGAAAAACTACATAGGTACAATAAGGAGAGAAGGATGCAACTTAGGCGCAAGGGTAGAAAATGGATAATGTTGAGCTGTATAGTTGAATGTAGAGAGAGTTGAACTAGTGATCCAATTGTAGAAGGGATATAGGAAGAAACAACCATTGAGGGAAGAGTGATATCATTATAAATACTTACTATAACCTTATATTTTATCATAGATGATGATAGATATTTCAAGGTAAGTAGAGTGTATATCAAATTTTTAAAAAGAGATTGATTATTATAGATATTTCAATAAGCATATTGTACCCACAAAGTAAAGGACACTATGATATTTCATGAGGTCAACAAGTTATTCTATGAAGTCAATTAGATATTTTACGGTTATATCACTATCAGTGGAGTGGCCATAATTATCTCTTAAAGGTCCAAATGATAGTCCCAACTAGAGCTACCCATATATTTGGGATTGTAGATATAACACTTTTATATTTGACATATATTTTAATATATTTTTGTAAGATCCACAATGTGTCACTATACTCTAATTGTGACATTTTTTAGGAATTTTAAATTTTCTGTATGTGATATGAGGATGATTTTGTCTCAAATTATATGAGGCTTGTTCATGATGTTTGTGATTATGGATTGATATAGTTTATTTTTTCCTTTTGAATTTATGATATATGTATTATTTATGATGGATATGTGTTGTGTGATGATGTATACATGGATGAGTATTATGATATGTAATATATGATAATGATTTTTTTGTGATGTTTATGCATGATGGATGTATGATTGAGGAATTTTTATAGAATTTTTATTATAGGATTGGAATTATGTTGTTGAAATCCAAGATCATTTTATGGGTGGGTGTAGATTAGGCCTATACAAAATTGATGAAACATGCCACCCAATAATGATGATGAGAGATGTAGTGATGGAGTGGAGTTTTCTTCATGTCACAGTGTGAGAAGTAAGTGACAGGGGATAGATAGGGAAAATAAATGGGGATGATAGGATGAAATATAAGAGAGTATGATTAGAGAGATGACTTATATTTATTATTTTTGCATTCAACATAGAGAGAAATATAAATTTGATATATATCAATTGATGTTATATATGGGGGTATAAGGATTGAGATTCTAATATATTCATTACATGGGGTGAATTAGAAAACAAAAAGGTTTCCCCAACCACTAGAAGGAAAAAATTACCTTGATGCGTCCAATGTTAGGATGAACTTAAAATATAAAATTCTCTTAAATACATTGAGAGTATTTGATGACCTTTATGGGTCACATTAGGGAATGATCATCATGCATTAGCAAGCCCTTACATATGAAATGAATTTTAATTTACTTGGTCAATGATGTGAAGGAGAAATTAACATACATGAGGGGGTCCCTTCACATGCAAGGTAGTTGACATACCTAGTGGGTCATGTAAGGGAAAAATAAATCAAGCATAAGTATGCTTGCTACACATAGGTTAGTTGATTGTATTTTGGGTGATGTCAAGGGAAAATCATAAGAAAAACACAGAAATATAAGCACATGCCAACAATATAAACTAGTCCAGGTATTCCATGATAAATAATTATCATAGTGACTATGAGTAGGCATAATATGGATGATAAAAGATAAATCAAAGTAAAATGGAAATTCTTAAATGATATAAAATATTTGTACCTCTTAACAAGATATATCTCATTAATGGTGTTCCATTTGTGAATGATCTATAGCCTATAAAGGTAGTGTTGGTAGGATATCAAGGTTGTTCTAAATTCATGATTATAGTGTTTTGGATGTTTCAAATCTACAGTTTTTACTTTCTAAGTGTAGCTTGGTTTGTGTAAAATCTTAGGTATTAAGGATATAATTAAAATATTAGGATATAGGATAAGCATAAAATCTTGGGATGTGGAATAGAGTTAAAATATTAGAATATAGGGTATGTGTAGGATCATCATGTAAAAAACAAGCCCTTAAGTGGTGAAAAATTCAAAAAAATTAGAGTTAGGCAACTTGACATAAAAATTTAAATAAACTTTATATATATTATTTTAAAAATATGTAAGAATAGAATCTGTAGAAAATTGAATATAGTTTCTAAAATAATGAACATTTAAAAAAAAATCTATTTGGTGTACATTACCCAGTTGGTCCACTTTTGGCCAAAAAGTGTTTTCATGACACAAATTTGACACATTTGACCTTAAAATTTGAAGCACCTAGAGATGAAATCTTTAACAAAGTCACTAATCATAAAATGTAGTTCTCAGAGTCTAGTTTCCAAATATATAATTTATTTCAATAACCAAATTGTACAAATTGATTTTTAATAGGCATTTCTAAAAACCACTGTTTAAAAGTCATTTTTTTACCCTTACCATGCATGTGTCTGACATCCATATTTTTGACTTAAATTATTATTTTTTCTAAAATCCTTTTGGGAAAGAGTTTTATGACTCCTTTGAGAAGCTTGTTCTTGATATTTTTGTAGTTTTTTATTAGATATTATTTTTTGTTAAACACTGCAAATGGCAGTTGTGGATTTTGAAAAATGGATCATATATGACATGTAAGATGACCTAAACTTATCATTTTTTGATTTTTTAAATTGAAAATTGTTCTGAAGTTGTTCTCGTGCAATTAAGTTTGTCAAAATGTTATGTTGATCAAAAGTTATTAAAAACTTTGATATTTAAATTTTATGGACCAATTTTATTAGAAATTAATTGAAAAATAGAAAAAAAAATTCAATTGCAAAAAAAATTACATATTTAGAATCTGCATTGTTTCATCTAAAATGGGTTTTAATTTCATCAAAAAATTCTGCAAAGAAGGTCGTCAGCCATATGTTCAAAGTCGGTATTTTTCTTTGGCATTGTTAGGACCTTCAACTTGCAGGTCAAACTAGGTTGAAGGCCTAGGTTCGGACTTCCAACGCTTTTCTCGAACCAAAAACCTAGGCAAAAACCCGACCACAATACAAAACAAAATTCAAATTTTAAAAAACAGGATCCCGATTATAAAACGGGATCCCATTTATTAATAAACAAGATCCCATATTATAATTGGGATCTCGTTCCTCACTCGACAGTATTCGGACCGTTGTGAATGGAACGGGATCCCATTTCCTTTACAATGGCTCTGACATTCAATTCCGGTGAACGGGATCCCGATTATAGAACGGGATCTCGTTTAATAATCGGGATCCCGTATTATAGTAAGCGGGATCCCATTTATTTTATTTAAATACACTGTGGAGAATTACTGTGAAGTCTGCAACTTCACATGTATGGCTGAGAGCACTAAAAGTGAATTAGTTTTCATAAGTTATTGTATTTACAAGTGGTGAACTTTATTTTTGGTTGATTTTATCAAACAGAGCATCATCTACACCATTTTTGAAGTGAAATTGTGTTATTTTTGTGCTTGTTTGGAGGAACAAAAGGTTTCAATTTCCAATATGGATTGAATTTTTCAAAGGAAGCTTGAAGAAAACAATTTTTAAAGTGGAATTGTGGTAGTTTTCTACTTGTTTTGAGGAACACAAGAGGAAGAATTTTTTCCTAATAGGTATTCAACTTCCAGTTTGGATTTAATATTTTGAAGTATTTCACTATTAACATTCATCTGTGCTTGAGAATTTTATAATTATGGGAGATAAAGCTCGTAATAATAGAAGAAAGACATTGACTCCTCAAGAAGTTGAAGCAAATAGAGAAAAAGAGAGACAAAGAGAAAGAGAAAGAAGAATGAGAATGAAATCAATGAATGATGGTGGAGCAACCAATTCAACAACTATTGAAGATGAAAACATTGAAGATACCATAGTTGTAAATGAAGGTAATTTGCAAGGAGTCAATTTGGAGAAGAATATGATTATACAAACAAGTCCTACTATGTATTCAAATCCCTCTTTGAATGCTATGGAGAATGTTTCAATATGTACAAATCCAGGTATGTCTTCAAATCCAAATGTTAGTGAAATGGTAAATTTGTATGTAGAAGTTTTACAAGATGCTAGACTTAATGATGTTGACATTGACTATATTCAAAGAGATGAAACTTTTATAGAATTTGTTGAAAACAATAAAGAAAATTCTTTTGTTGCAAATGAAAATAAAAATGATCATTTTCTTGAAAATGAAAACAAAACCTATATTTTTGATGAAAATGAAAATGAAAATGAAAACCGTTTTGTTGTTGATGAAAATGAAGATGAAAATTAAAATGAAAACCATTTTGTTGATGAAAATGAGAATGAAAATGAAAATGAAAACCATTTTGTTCAAGAAAATGAAGATGAAAATGAAAATGAAAACCGTTTTATTGATGAAAATGAAAATGAAAATGAAAATGAGAACCGTTTTGTTGATGAAAATGAAGATGAAAATGAAAATGAAAACCGCTTTTGTTGATGAAAATGAAAATGAAAATGAAAATGAAAATGAAATGAAAACCGTTTTGTTGATGAAAATGAAGATGAAAATGTAAATGAAAATGTAAATGAAAATGAAGATGAAGATGAAAATGAAGATGAAAATCTAGAATGTGATGTTGAATTTAATGAAAATACTTTTTAAAATTTGAAGTGGTGTTTTTGATAATCTTTCTGGTCAATTTCTTGGAGGCAAATAAGAACACATGAATAGAATATACACCAAATTCTTTTATCGTAAAAAAAATGCATTTCAATGTCAACTAATGATGCAATTGATGAGAATGCAAAAAATGAGGAAAGTAATGAAAAGGTTAGGCTTTTATGTTAAACCAAAAAGAAAAGATCAATCATTAAAACATGTTATGTCCACTGTTGCTAGTGCCATTCAATCTATTGGGAAAAATAGTCGATCTAAAGATAAAAACGCAACAAAAAGAGCTATAACTACTACTATAGTTAATAAAACAACTTTGAATAAAAGAATGGTAAGCAATATTAGTGAAGTTTTAAAAATGTATCCTAAAACATTACTAAGAGTGGCAAAAAGAAGAGAAAGTATAGAAAATGATCCTATCAATCAATGTTGGAGTTTCAGTGGAGACTACCGAGGTCTAATATAAAATTGAATGTTGAAATTAAATCTTTGATCGAAAAATATTGGCAGGATAATACTAGGGTTTCATCTAATGCTAGAGATGTTTTAAAATTAAGGGTGGGGTCCAAAGTCCACGATCCTCACCCAAAACACCTATTAGATACAACACAAACTGAATTTTATAGAAAATTTTGCTTGGCGATTAGTGTTACACGGTAATATTAAATAATTCAAAAGGTCTTTTGAAAAATGTAAACCTGGTATGTAAAATTAATAAGCAATGAATATCTTGTTGTTGTAAAATACATGTTCAATTTCGTTATTTTTATGATGTTTTTCGATATATACATTGTACCTTGCATACTAACATGATTATACAAGATTGTGGTATTGATATGCCACAGAGCAATAAGAGAGTTTATTTGGGGTTTGTTTTGTGAAAATATAATGATAAATTATTTTATTTAAGTTCTTGTATTTTCTGGACAATGCATTAACTATGAAAATCTTTCATTTTTAAGAATTTGTTTGCATGAAAGTGTTGATCATGATTTTGGACAACAATTAGTAGAGCGTAAAAGATTTAGGAATATTTCACTATTCTTTAAAAGATGGAAAAATAGGAAAGCGTTGTGATTTAGTTACAGAAAAAGTTAGTGTGCATGCATTTATGAGTGAATTTAATAATAAAATTGTACCAAAATATGTTATGCACTCTAAACATGCTCGATGGCTTGATGGCCAATTTCACGCATGTAGAAACACATTTCCAATTGGTACTATACTTTCAGTGGTTGATTTTGCTGAGAATTATACTCTCTCTCTGCAAGAGGAAATTCAATCTCAATATTATAATTCTGTGCAAGTAGCTATGTTTGTCCATATTGTTTATATACATGCAGATGATAGCACTGAGGATGATAGAAAAGTTTTGAGGGAGTATCATTTTTATTTGAGTGACAATCGGTTACATTCATCAGAGTTTGTTCAATATTGTTTTAGTATATTTTATAGAAATTTAAGAGAAAGAGGAATCCATATGAAAGAACACCTCATATGGTCAGATAATTGTACGGGGCAGTTCAAAAATGCTAGAATGTTCTATTGGTTAAGTAGGGTTCACAAGGAACTTAATGTTGAGCATATATGGAGTTTTTTTTAAGTTGGGCATGGTAAAGGAGAACATGATGGAGCTGGTGCATGTGTCAAAAGAATTCTTGCTAGAGAACAATTAAAATTCAAGGATTCAGTAAAAATTAAAAATGCACATGAGATTGTGGATTGGTGTAATAGAGGATTATTTGCGCCTGGTTCGAGTGATTACTCTATAGTTCATCAATTCTTTTGGTTGGTGGAAGAAGAGAACATTGTATCTAGAGTTGATTGTGAGACAATTAGTGGATCTACTAAATGACATTCATTTAGGAGTGCAATAGCAAGCACGTGGACTATTTGGACAAGGGAGCTTGTATGTTTTTTCCATTTTTGTATCTCAGGAGATTGGGAAGCTTGCGAAAATACAGAATGGGTTGAATAGTGGGAGCAAAGATCGTTGACACCTGCAGAAGCACATAATCAATATGAAAGAAGTATTGAAGAAAATGATCAATTGTTTGCATCTGAAGATTATGACCGTGTTTCAAACCTTGTACAAGAAGGTAACTTTAATTCAATTTATTTCATTTTATTTCACTTTATTAAGTTATTTTTTAATACTAAATTATTTATATGGATATGCACAAGTTATTAAATCGAATTTTGTTGGAAGGACATGTGTATGTTGTTATTGGACCTGAGGGGAATGAAGAGCAAACAGAATATTGGTTGGCTTGTTGTGTGGAAACTAAACATAAGTTGATAACACCTCGAGAAGATGATGATGGCTTTCATTATCCAACAGGTACGGTGATCCCCTTAAGACACCTCCTTAAGAAAATTTTGATAACAAGTTTTAGATTCCCTTAAGCAATTTTTTAGAACAAGTCTTTGATCCCCTTAAGAAATTTTTGTGAAGTTATTTGATGATGGTTTTTGAACATGTTTTCCAATAGGATCGGTGGTGGTTGTTGGCACTTGGCTACGAAAATACTTGAGAAGAAAGAATGGTCTACCTGCATTTGAAGACTATGAAACACATAAAAATATTATGCATTATTCACATTTGGCGGTGGCAACAAATATAAAACTAGAGCAATATCGAGGAAGACCTTCAAAAAAATTGCTATGGTCAATTTCTATGGAAGAGCATGAGGAAATCATAGATGCATTGCAAAAAAGAGAGGATGTAGATGGTATAATGGAATAAGTAAATACAGGTAAATATAGTTTTAGTTTTATTTTTTCCTTTCAAATACATTAAATACATGTTTTGACATTGGTCAAGTGTGTTATTAGTTGAAATTGATTTAAATTGTTCTTTTATATATCCTTAAGGCATAATCACAAAAAGGATCTAGTCCATGCAGATTCAACCTTGACAACATGGAATACTTGGTAAAAATAGGTAATTATTAGTTAAATTATATTTAAATACATGTTTTGATTACATATTGATATTGCTTGGACATTAATTTTTAAAATTGATTTATTGTCATTTTTTGTATCCTAAAGTCATCATTGCATTGATCTCATACTTTGAAACAAAAAGGAGAGGATGCATGGATTCAACCTACAAACATCTATATAAACAAAATTAAACATGTATACATACATACATACTTACAAAATTAAACATACTCTATGTACTTTTATGTATCAAATCAATATTATATATATTTTGTTTCTTAAATGTGCATGTTTTCCTACTTTGAAACTTTATGTTTATGTGTATAATCACTAAATATCATGCATGCATTATTGTTAAATCAATTATATTCTTAAGACGTATTATGACCCCTTAATACATCCCCTTAAGACACCCCCTTAAGACCTTAAGACACTCCCTTAAGACCCCTTAAGACATCCCATTTAGGCATATTATGACCCCTTAAGACATTCCCTTAAGATGTTCTATTATGACCCTTTTAGACATCCCCTTAAGACATCCCCTTAATTAACATGTTCTATTATGACCCCTTTAGACATCCCCTTAAGACCCCTTAAGACATCCCCTTAGTTAACACGTTCTATTATGACCCCTTTAGACATCCCCTTAAGACCCTTAAGACATCCCCTTAATTAACGCGTTCTATTATGACCCCTTTAGACATCCCCTTAAGAACCCCTTAAGACATCCCCCTTAATTAACACGTTCTATTGATCCCCTTAATTAACATGTTCTATTATGACCCCTTTAGACATCCCCTTAAGACCCCTTAAGACATCCCCTTAATTAACACGTTCTATTATGACCCCTTTAGACATCCCCTTAAGACGTTCTATTATGACTCCTTTAGACACCCCCTTAAGATGTCATTATTTGTTTCGACAACTTATAATTTAGTGTTAGATGAACTATTATTTATAGTATTTATTAATGCTTTTATTCTCTAATCTTCTATGGTATTGTTTATTTCTTAAAATTTTATCCTTTCTAGTATATAAATAAATTGCTTTTGTTTGTATATTACGATTTATTGACTAATTATTGATTGACGTGAATTGAATAAGTTCATTGAGTAATTATCGCTATTTATTGAATGTACATATCATGTATATCATGTATGAAATCACTAAATTTGCAAAGTATAAATATTAAAATGTCCTATATTAATCCATGTATGAGATCACTAAATTTCACATTAATGTCCTATATTAATGTCTTGACTATGAACATAAAATGCATAGATGTACATGTGTAAATTAAAATTTCAAACAATAATAATAGTCCATAATTTATGTAACATATTAGGTGCATGAAACCAATATATTAAGCACATGAAATAAAGTCCAATAGAGTACATGATAAACAAGAAATATATTCCATGAAATAAATAAATATAACACATAAAATCACATGTTTCTAGGTCATGTATTGTCTCTATAATCAAGAGACCTCTTCACACCATGCAGACTATGTGGATGACCTGAAACACTCTGTATAAGAGAAAGATGAAATTAGATGTAAGACAATAAAAAATGATTTAATGACAATTTAATTTATAATCCATCATAAAATTAAATTACCATCATATCTACATCTAGATGCTCTAGTGCGCCTGAAGCAACCTCTAAATTCTCTAAATCAATCTACATAAACAAAACAAAGAAATTCGAAATTAGATGTACAACTCTACAATTAATTTTTTTAATTCAATTTAATTTATAATTTATCATATTTTAATTGTACCGTATTCTGAGGTTGTGCACTAGGCTCTTCTCTAGGACTTGTCTATACATGCTCAACTACAAGATGTGTCTCATGCTATAAAAGAAAAACAATATGTAAAAATATCATATTATGTATATATTCAATTTAAAATTTATAATTGACTTTAAATATAATAAAAAAAAAAATTACCATTTGATCTGAAACCTGCTCTACATGTCCTCCTAGTGGTGTAACTATGTCTGGGTCAGGGCTGAAAGTTGCACTAACAAAGTCCTACAAGATCAAAATTAAAGCATGTGAAATTGAATTAGGTGAATATATATATATATATATATATATATATATATATATATATATATATATATATATATATATTCAAGTTTGCACATTTTGTGTAGAAAGTTTTGTAAACAACCTGGAAATCAGTGGCCTCAAGAGTAACTATAGCATCAAATGTTTTCCCAATGCCCCTTCTTATTGTGGTATCAACCTAGACATACAAGTACATAGACATTTAACGCTTATAATATTTACAAGTGTACATGCATGTGTTTCATATATCTAGTGAATTCAAAACTCATAAAATTGTAACTATACTAATGTAAATTTTAAACAAATTTACAATATGAATGTACCTGCCCCTGATCTATGATGCTCGATAGTGGAGGAGTGCTTGACAATCCCTCAAGAGGAATCGACGTGGATGTTGATTGACTCACCTAAACCAACATAAATATTTGAAACATATATGTGATTCAATTATAAATTTAAAACTCAAGTTAAATAATTTATGATTTCATATATAATTTTAAAAATTGAAATCAAAATACCCCATAAGGGTTGCCGAGTATGACTGGTGTTAATGTATGTACTCATGGAACAAATGAATGCCCTTGCATCATTAGTATCATCTGTACACCAAACAATTTGATTGTTAAAATGTATTGCAAACTTTTCTTTGATATATACAACCATCAAAATTCTTATAAAATGAACGAACATCTAGATGCATATTTATACCTATAGTGTCATAGTGTCCATAGGGTGATGTTCTACTATGAGGAACTCTACAAATGAACTGATGCAACCAGATGAACCACCAGAATCTCCTCGTCCACCTGAACTAGGTGTGGCCTGATCAGGTCCATAGCATACTTGATGACAACTAGTACATATATGGGGGCGGGCCTCGACACTCCTGGAGCAGTACTCAGACCAACTCCATAAAAAATCCTCCATCATCATCATCGTCTCTATGCTCCCCATTTGCTATCGTAGAACTGTGTTGATCAAGGTCTCCTGCAAGTGTACTAAGGGAACCTAATGTTGAGACCAGAGCTTGATGATGTATAGGTGCAGGAATGGGAGGACTAGGAGCAACAACAAGGGGTTGGGAATGCATGGGGTGTCAGGGATCAACCCTTGCCCCTAATCTCTATTGTGGCATGCCGCCACCAACACCCTAAAATGATCTAAAATCAAAATAATTGGGCTTTTTCCCCAAAACAAAATCTACATATAGTTTTCTCAAAAAATACAATGGGCACTCCCAATTAGCATGTGGGGGACTATCAAAAACCATATACCATCGATCCCAAAAATGCGCACTCATCTGCGGATGTATGCACCACCTCATGGATATTCTAGACTTGTTGGGTGGAATGGGTTGTTGACTAACAGGGTCAAGAAAGTAGGGGTCTAGATGGGCTTTCGTTATTTTAAGGTCTAATATTTGTTTGTAAGAGAGACCATCAGAATAAAATTGTCTCATTTGTTCTATGTCTCATCAATGCCTATCAAGATCAGAATTGATCATCCTGATGGAATCAACAATGGTTTGCATTGCAAATGCAAAATGTCTCACATGTGGAGGAATCAATGCTTGACTCTGCATAGCATTGATTTGATTTTGTAAGGATGCAACTTGATCATTTATTCGTGCTCTAGAGTGAGCCTCATCATATGTGATAGTTGTTGGATGTGGCATATTAGGTGGAGGTGGAGGGGGTCGAGGGAGGTGGAGGGGGAGAGGGAGGGGGAGGGAGAGGTGGAGGTGGAGGTGGAGGGGGGGAGAGAGGTAGATTTGGCTATGGATGAGGTGGTGGATTGATGATATCATCAATGTTAAAATCATCCATGATATGCTTGATATAAATGTGCACCTACATTAAATCATACAAAATAGTCCATGTGCATACATATATTAAGATCATATATTTAATTGAAATGCACATATGTATACATTGATTGTTCAACTCAAGAGCATGCCCGTACAAAATTCAAAATTAAATGTATGTACATGTACATTTAAAATAAAAGATATGATGCATAATTTGCATGCGTACAAATCTTTAAACTAAGCTATGTACATACATACAAATTTCAAAATTTAAGAACTATATATGCAAATTTTTAATACATGCACATACATACTAAATAATAAACTTGAAACATTCACAAAATATCATTTTATGTCTAACACACACACACACACATATATTACAATTTTTCAGCAGGAGAAATCATGATCTAGTAGATAGTCATAAAATATATACTATTATATACTATTCATTATAAGTTCATAAATTCCACCAAATTCATAAATCCATGTCACTAAAAATATCCATCTAGAACCAAAATTATAAATTCATGTCACTAAAAATATCCATTTGGAACCAAATTTATAAATTCATCACACAAAATATCCATCGTTTACCCAATTTATAAATTCATAACTATTTAAGATCATTGTTTTATCTGGTGTATTAAATTTAAATATTCTACTTGATTCTTTTAAAGAATATTCTAGTGGAATAGAGAAAAAATTGGAGAAGGAGATCGCTAAAAAGGTGGATGACAAGAAGTTGGTAGAAATGGTGGATAAATGTGCCATTGCACATATAATAAATTTTAGAAAGATCTCAAGGATGTGCAGAAAACTTTGTGTAGAAAGAGGCCAAAGACTTGTTTCAGTTTTGTATAAAATGGTCGAGGTCCACAAAGAGTATAAAGGATCAGATGCGCTCCATTGAGTCCAAGATTGACATGGCATCTGGTGCTTAGAACCTAGAAAATGATGTAGATGGATCAACAAGGTTGGAAATTGAAAACCTTACATGAAAAATTCTTCTATCTGTAAGAACAAAAAGAAAAGATCATAGTGTAGTTTGGACATATTATAGATTTGCTAAATGTAATGTAAGCATTTGTATCCAATGCTCTAAAAAATGTTGAGAAGGTTACAAAAATGAATCTTATAACTAGAATTTTGAATGATACAGAAGAAAAAATTGTGGAGTTTGATACTTGAAGCAACATGCTTGGGCTAGTAAAGAATGAATGGGAAGATGGTAAAAATGCTTGGCAAGTGCACATTGTAAAATTGCAAGCGTTATATACAAATGTTCCATCTTCCTCTGGTTGATTTGTATACATTTATTTATTTTTATGCATTTTAGACTTCATTATATATATGTGAATGCTAGAGGATAATAATTTTGTTCCAATTTTGATCTAGTTTGATGGATAACATTGTTAGTAGGAGTATATGAGAAATTATAATAAAGATTTTTCTAATAATGTGAAAGTATGTATATATGAAAGGGGGAGAAGCAATTATATACCAGTGATGTGAAAGGTGGAAAAAGGTTTAGAACATATATGTTTTCCCTTTTCCCTTGATGTCAAAGGGGGAGAAGATTTGTGAATATTTATGCATATTTCCATCAATAACAAAGTGAGAGATTCTTGGAAGTTTAAGCAGTTTGTCATTGTCTTACTTGTTGGCAATATGAGCACAAAATATATTGTGTGCAAATACAATGTTTTCATTAATTTCAACATTGTGGTTTGAGATGCACTTGGTGATCAATTGATTTGGTTCATATAAGTGGTTGAGGACATGGTAATTTCCTATATACATATGCAAGAATTTTTTATCTGATGTAGAAATTTGAGTTGTAGAATTGCCTAAGTGTCTTAACATAGTTCTATGTGTATAATGCATTTAGTTTTTCGTCCACGTTGGTTTGGATTGAGGAATATTTCTCTGTAGTTCTAAAGAAATTTTTGAAGAGATCAGAAGAGTCTAAATCCAAACGCTCATATTATTTTTCCCTCTGGTGCAGAAGTTATGAGTAATAGAGTATCGGGTTTGCCAGTGACAATGTTTCTAGTACAAAGTGTATGTTTTGATAAGTTTTCACTTCACCATGGAAAATATCTAGCCATGTAGATTTTTTGAAAGTGTTTATAGACGTCAATTGCATCCAAGTTCCATGTGGCGTGATGTTTGTAGGTCTGTATATTGGTTTGAGGATGATTAGTTGGTGAATCTTGGTGTTGGGTCACTAGTGGTGCTAACCTAATATGTTTTGGGTTATGCAAAGTTTAGATAAGTGTTGATTAGTTATGCAGGAGCTATTATAGGTCCACCTCAACCTATTTCATACATTATATATGTTTTGAGTTGTGTGAAGCATTTTTTGGGCTAACAACTCATATTATGCACATTACATCCAATTAGTCCAACCTAATTGATGTTATAGGTTCTTGCGAATGTAAAGGGTATAAGTATAAGATAACTTTGGTGTTGAAGTGCGAGGATTAAGTTACGTATATGAATTTATAATAATTATAGTGTGAGTAAGATGAAAATGAAGATAGTAATAGAGTATTAGAGTAGAGTATCATGAAGTGTATTAATTTTTCAACTATATATTCTACATACTGTAGATGCATTTGTAGTAGTTCAAATCTTTGTAGTGAACCACTCCTCTCTTCTATTTCTCTTATTCTGTGGGTAGTGATTCCATCAGATAGTGAGTCCACTTAGAAATGAGAATTTATATGATACCTTATAATTGGTTATAATATATAGTGAGTGAATCCTCATTGATTTTTTTCCCTTTTCAGGTTTTCCACATAAAAGTCTAGTGTTCATGTGTTATATGCTTTGATGGTTGCTTTGATGGTTTCTTTCCTTACTACAAATTGAATATGATATGTGGAATGAATGTTTAAATGTTTAAGTGGTCTCATAGAATACTGATTCAACCTTCATCTTAGTATTTTGGGTGTTCTACATATGTCACAGGTGCAAATTTCTCTTCCTTCCTCAGATCTACTTTTTGTAAATCCATAATTTCATTTTCTTTTGTGCAATAAGTTACATTTTAGATCAAGGGTTATATGTAAAATAGGCTTCTCAAAACACACGTAAGGTTTATCTCTTTTACAAAAAAAGACAACATAAAACCTAGGAGATTTTATATCACTTGTGGGAGCAAGCCAATCATAAAACCCTAGTTGGTTTATGTATGAATATGGAGTTAAAGTGAAAAGGATATCATACTAGTTAACCTAATTAGATCTATGATCACTTTTCCTACTCAATAAATGTAAAACCAAAGATGGACTCCATAATATCTATACTTATTTTAGAGGAGATGAGGACAACTTCCATGAATGTTGGCTCCCAAGATTCCTTGCATGTGTGAGGTAGGTTCAAATATAAAGATCCTTTAAAGGGGATAATAAAAGTGATAAGTCTAAATAATGTTCTAAAAACCTCAATAAGAGAAAAGTAAGGTGTTAGAATTGTTGTAAAAGAGAGCATGTGAAGAAGGAATATAGGAATAAGAAACTTATTTTTAATTCCTCCATGGGAAAACCTTCTATTAAGATTTTGATGCTTTTTTATTTGAGCTAACATTATTACTATTGATGCATGGCTTATTTATTAAGGTTGCTCCTACCAGATTATTCCTCATTAGAAATTGGTTTCCTAATTACAAAGCATATTATGGGGAAGAATATTTCCTTAGTCATTGAACCGTAGATTTCCAGGTCACTATGGAAAACTCTAGCTCTTCTATGGTTTTTCACCTAAAAGGAGATAGGACCGAAAAAATGCATGGGGTTCATTCAATTAATGTTATGTGTGATGTTGTTATGCCTAAATGAAGTAAAATAAATGTAATTAATTGATCTATTTATGAATGAAAATGAATGCAAAAGTGCAATATAAGCTATGTTTGAAAACAAATTATGATATGCAAACAACTATGCAAATGAAGAAATAATGCAAAAAAAAAAGTACAGGGTTGAATCTGAGTGCACCTAGACGAAATGTGATGATTCTAGAGTGTTCTGGATGTTGATGAAAATTATTGATTTTTTACAGTGGGACTCATTAGCCCAAGGTGGTGAATTAGTCCTCCTCTTGGTAAAACAATATCAAGAACTAGTTTTTGACAATCAAGATCTGGAATATGACAAAACTCATATTTTTAGTCCTAAGGTGGGACTCATTTGCCACTAATGGCGAATCATTCCTCTCCCAAAATTCTAGAAAATAAGAAGACAACTCTATAACACTAGATCTTGAAATGTCTGCTTGTCAGGTTGTCGAAGTTAATTCTATGGGAAATAGACATAAAACTCTCTTCAAGCCTGGATTATACGTAAGTTGACTTCAAACACCTAGTTGACTTTTCTTTCCACTTTTCAACACATAAATGCTTGATAAATCTACATACCTAAGTCTACAAACACACATGCAAGAGCGAAAAATGGTTGAGGGTTAGCAAATATGGATTTTCCTTGGTTAAACCCCACTTGTAGTAATCAAACCCTTAATAGAATAATGAAATCTAAAGGAAAGATATACTAATAACATGCAAAGGTTATCAGCTCACCAACCCCTTGATAATACAAGTTTGAAGCAATGTCAATGGATGCTTCAAAGTGCTTGAATGTTGCTTGAAAATATGTTGTAAGATGCTTGAATGCTTGTATGAGGTTGCTTGAATGAATGAGATTGTAGGAGATGTAAAATGAGATGAAAAATGCCTATTTATATACAATCTTGTATCATAGTTTCCCCTTCATGCCTCATCATAGACCGATATCAGGTGATTTTTGATAAAATCCTGAAAAGAAATTTAAAATATTTTAAATTTGGGGCCAAGCGGGACTCATTTGCCACCTGTGGCAAATGGGTCCCACCTAGGACCTAAAAAAAAGTGTCGGGAATTAACTTTCATTTAATGTTGTTTGTCAGGCTAATATCAAAAAATACACTTAATTAAAGCATATGAGGACATAAAGGGGTCAATTAAGTCATAAGAAAGGGATAAATAGTGAATTTGTGCCTAGGAAAGTGTGAAATCTTGTTACAAGACTTTACAACACTTCAAAATAGGACTTGATGATGTGTAAAATGGTGATTTTTAGGTGAATTGTAATGAATAGAGTCTAGAAGAATGTAGAAATGTCTTACAACACTTCACAACACTTTCACAATACATTGTTATTTGAATCTTAGTACCTAAATATGCATGTTCAAGCCATGTTGTAATATATAATCAAAGCAAAATATATCAAATACCATGAAACAAGACCTAAAAGGCCATGAAAATGACAAGGGGCCATTTTTCTATGGCATAGTCATAACAACATAGAGCATTTATGGTAGGGGAAATGTAAAGGTATGTTTCAATAATGGGAGCATTAAAACTCTTCATAATTTTTTGCATATTCAAGGACTTGCAATAAATTTTCATTTATTGTCCAAGTTGAATGATTCTATAATTAATGTGATATTCAATAAGTTTTGTTATATGTTAGTAAAAGAGACTTTGGTGATAGCTAAAGGATCATGGATAGGGACTTTGTTTAGGATAAAGGCTCTACATTACACAAATTTGTTAAGGTAACTAACACTGAAAATACATGTATGTTATGGCACCATAGATTGGGTCAAATGTGTGAAAGAGAACTTAAACTATTCTAAAAAAAAGTTTCTTGATGGCATTTCTAATTATTCTATGAGGAAAAAATGGTTTTTATAAAAATTACATGTTTGGTAAATAAAATAGAATCATTTTCTAGTAGAACTAATAAGGCAAAGAGATTCTTATAGATTATTTATTTAGATGTATGTAGACCAATGGATATTGACTCTTTGAGTAAACCTTGATATTATGTGTCTTTCATTAATGATGTCTCAAGATACACTTGGATTTATTTTATACATTATGAATGAAAAGTTCACTAAATTTAAGGAATTTAAGAACTTATTTGAAAAACAAAAAAGATTATATGATAAAAGTGTTAAGGTCTAACAATGGGGATGAATTTTGTTCCAAAGAATTTGATGAATGCATGCAGGAATTGTTCAAAAAATGAAAGCTCCTTATAATCCTCAATAAAATGTGGTAGCAAAAAGAATGAACCGCACCTTAATGGGAAAACTTAGGAGCATGTTGAGTAGTCATAAGCTTCATAAATAATTTTTTGTAAAGATGGTTGTATTTTTTTGTTTTAATTAATAGATCTCCTTGTTTAGATCTGGTTGATAAAACTACTTATGAAGTGTAGATAGGTAGAAATCCTTATGTTTCAAACTTAGGGGTCTTTTTTATGATGATTTTGTTTGTTTTCCTTGAGAGAACATATCCAAATTAGATCCATAAGCACATCAATTCATCTATATTGCTTACAATGAGAATGTAAAAGGTTATAATATTTGGAATCCACCAACTCAAAAAATAATAATTTTTAGAGATGTGACTTTCAAGGAATTTATAGATTACTAAGGAGAATAATACCCAAAGTATAAAGAAAATAAAATAATAGTGCACTTTGAGCAAAGATTGAGAAGCAAGAATATGCTCATGTTGAAGACCAATTAGATGGATATAAGGATAAATAAGAAGAAGAAGAAGAAGAAGAAGAAGAAGAGGGTTAAAATAGTTTATAGGATTTGTAGGATGAGAATATAGAAGAAGAACAACAAGTAGATCCCATTACTCCTACCTTGAGGATCATTGTGTTTATCTCAAGGTTATCAATGATCAAATTATACATATTATCTTGTACATGTTGAGGATATGGTGTTCATGAGTAACAACAAGTTGATGATTTGGGAGCTCAAGACATGTCTTTCTAGAATATTTTTTATGAAGTATGTGGGGGCTACAAAATATATTGTTATGGAAATAAATAGAGACCAGGATCACAAAATGGCTTCAATTTTGTTAAAGTATTTTAATACAATTTTGTGAAGGTTTAATATGCATGACTGTATGCTAGTTAATATTTAATTTTTAGTTGTTAGTAAGATGAGGTTGGATATGTCCTAATTCTTATGATTATTTCAATGATATTTCTAAAGTTGCTTATTCTAGTTTCATTTTGTAGTTTAATGTAAGCAATGGTTTGTAGTAGACTAGATATATCCCAAGTAGTAGGAGTTCAACAAAATTTTATGTCTAACCCTAGTAAAGAGAATTCAAATTTTGTTAAGATGGTGTTTAGGTATTTGCATGGTACCTTTGATTGCTACTTATTTTATCATGGTACTAATGATGTGGTCAAGTCATTAGAAATACATGGGTTTTTTGATGAAGATTGGGAAAATGACATGGATAGCCGAAGGTACACTAGTGGCTATGTATATTCTTTTTGTTAAATAGTTGTAGGACAACTGAGAGGGGGGCGAGTGAATTAGTTGTCACATAAATTTAACCTTAAATCGTTATCACTTATCAAATCTTCAACCACACTATTGTGTTATTAAATATAAGCATGAAACATAAATAATAGAAAGTAAATCAACACAATGAACACTAGATTTTTACGTGGAAAACCCAATAAAGGAAAATCCATGGTGAGGGTTAACTCACAATATAAGGATTATAAACTAAACAAAAATGCTCACTTCCCAAAAGGGGACTTACTATCCAAATACAAAGGCTCACTGCCTACAAAAAGGACTCATTGTCCAATAGAGAGGCTTACTTCCTATAGATACAAAAGAGAAAAAAATATCCACCACTGTAATTAAAGCACATTCGCAGGATTACATAAACCTTCAGTTCGTTGCCTTCAACAGACCAAAAAAATGCTATCACAACTCACTCATACACACTTCTTCTCTTATGATTTCATCGCTTTGCATCTTACTATCATACATCTCTTCACAAATAGACTTGCTTTTATGCTATTCTCAACCTTAGAAACATTTACCAGGGTCGTCCACAACACATTGTTTCATAAATTCAAATTAGGTCGGCAACTCTAAATTCCCGTGGTGGAAAGGAATAAGAGTTGACCAATAAAAGATATAACCAAGACCACAAATAATATTCTTGAATCTTCTACATGCTTAATTAAATTTTATTCCTCGAATAAAGTGTAAACACTAGGTCGACAAACGTAATGAAACTATAAATAATCATTGATGTACACTCTTCCCAACCAAAAGATGACATGTGGATGCCACAACAGACTTCCTTAAGCATGAGAATATATCTCAAAAACTTCCAAGTACATTTGCAACAAGAACAACATGCTTCAATCACTGAATTTCTTTCATCAGACAATTCAAACTATGCAGATACACACAAAAATAATGGAACATGATTTCTAGATCTCCATACTTCAAACCTCTTCACTAGAGCATAGGAAAGACCTTCACAAAGAATATTAAAGATCCACAAGATCTAAAACAAAATAGAGAAAAATTACAAAGCAAGAATATTTATCCTAGTCAATAGAACATTGAATCTACCAGTAGAACACACATACCGGTGGACACAAATTTCACGTACCACCTCACCAGAAGCTGAAACTCAACATATATCACCACTAAATCACCTTTATCAAACCTTCAGACCTGTACAAGCATAGGATCAACACAGGAGAAATGTGGAGCACATACGGGAGCACAATATAAATACATTCCTTCTTCTGACTCACTTCTTTATTAGTTTTCTCAAAAGCACTTGGAAGCTCATCAACACAACACATCTGCAACTATATAAGATAGTTCCATGTACTCACAAAATTTGACTAGCATCTCAACCATACATGTACAATATGCAACATAATAAACTGTGTTGACATCAATGACAACATCAATGACAACACCACCAAACTAGGTCATGCTTGCAACAATATCCCCCTTTGTCATTGATGGCAACACATAACCTTTTCTCCCCATTTGACATCAATGGAAAAGAAAAACTACTCGGATTACTCCCCCTTAGGAATACACTCATACTGTAACAATGAAAACCTTTTCTACTCCCCCTGCGGTGTACACCCCTCTATTAGTCCAGATAAATGAATAATCTATGAATTCACTAGACTGGTGCACCTTCATGTGCACTTAGTTAGGAGGGTCAATGACCCCCAACCTCTCCCTAAGATGTTCAAAAGTATCCTTCAGAAGAGCTTTAGTAAATATGTTTTCAATTTGTTCCTTTATTTTTACATAGTCAAGTCTGACCTCATTCTCCAACACTTCCTATCTTAGAAAATGATACTTGATAGATATGTTCTTTGTTCTTGAATGCATAACCGAATTCTTTGAAATGTTTATTACACTTGTATTATTACAAAAAATAGAAATAGGCTCACCACATATTACACCAATCACTTTTAGAGTTTTCTTCATACACAAAACTTGTGTGCAGTAGGATGCTACAAAAATATATTCTGCTTCTATAGTGGATAAAGAAATTGAGTCTTACTTTTTACTTAGCCATGAAACTAGTCTTTTTCCAAGAAAGAAAGCACCACCACTGGTACTCTTCTGGTCATCTACACATCCAACCCAATCGACATCTGTATAGGAACTCATAGTGAAATCATTACTCTTAGGGTACCATAGTCCATAATCCGATGTGCCTTTAAGATATCTAAATATCCATTTTATAGCTATAATATGTGCTTCTCTAAGATCTGCTTGAAATATAGAAACTAAACAAACTGCATGCATAATATCTGGTATGGTAACAGTAAGATACAACAATCCGCCAATCATGGATCTATATTTTCTCTTATCAGTCTTAGCAGAATCATCATCCTTGCTCAACTTACATCTAGTTACCATAGGAGTACAAACTGGTTTAGAATCCTCCATCCCAAAAAAATTCAACTCTTTTACATACTTATATTGTGGAATGAATATCTTTTTATTAGTTTGATTCATTTGTAGACCAAGGAAGAAATTCAATTCACCAATCATAGACATATCAAATCCTTTTTGCATTTCTTCAGCAAAATTTTTACACATTCCTTCATTTCCACAAAAGATGATATCATCAACATAAAAAACTACAATCAACATCTTATTACCTTGCACTTTAAAGTAGAGGTTGTTGTCTGCATAACCTTTGTTGAATCCTTGATTTTTTAGATATATGTCCAGTCTTGCATGCCAAGCTCTAGGAGCTTGCTTCAATCCATACAATGCTTTCTTCAATTTACAAACCATGTTTAGCTTGTCAGAAAACTAAAAACCTTTAGGTTTCTCCATGTACACTTCTTCCTCCAACTCACCATTCAAAAAAGCTGACTTAACATCCATCTAATATACCCTGAAGTCCTCCTGTGCATAAAATGCCAAAAATATTCTTATAGCTTCCATTCTGGCTACAGGGGAAAATGTTTCTTCAAAATATATACCTTCAACTTGTGAATACCCTTTGCATACCAATCTTGCCCCATTCCTTACTACTTCTCCACTTTCATTCAGTTTTTTCTGAAACACTCATTTTGAGCCAGTCACATTTTTTTTCATATGTCTAGGGACTATTTCCCATGTCTAATTCTTTTCTATTTTCTGTAGTTCCTCTTTCATAACTCTCATCCAACTTTCATCTTCACATGCTTCTTTTATAGATTTATGTTCTATTTTAGAGAGTAAACACAAATTTACCTCAGTTGCAACTCTGCTTCTTAACTTCACACCTTCACTTTTTTCTCCAATTATCTGATCTTCCAGATGATTTTTCTATACATATTTAGGAGTTCTAGCAGTAGGTTCTAGTTCATTCTCTTCTTCTTCTTCTTCCACTTGTTCTTCTTCTTCATTCTCTTCTTCTTCTTCCTTCTCCTTATTTTCTTTAGGTATATGTCCATAGATAGGATCATCAAGTTCAACTTCACTTATCTCAATAGGTCTATGTATTTCTTCATCAACTTTCACAATAACACTTTCAAAAATATTTCTCAATTTTCTATTAAATCATTTGTATGCCTTGCTAGTAGTAGAGTATCCATGAAATATTCCTTCATCACATCTAGCATCAAACTTTCCAAGATTTTCATCATCTCTTTTAATGTAGTATCTACTTCCAAATACCTTCAAATATTTCACAATAGGATTCTTACAATTCCATAACTCAAAAGGTGTCTTTGTGTTCTTGTGCCTAATCTGAACTCTATTAATAACATAAACAACAATATGTATCACTTCTCTCCAATATACATCTAGTACATTATAATCTTTCACCATAGTTCTAGAAGCTTCTTGAATTTTCCTATTTTTCCTTTCAACTACTCCATTATGTTGAGGGTTTCTTGGGGCAAAAAATTGTCTTTTTATGTCATTCTCTTCATAGAATGCATTAAATTCACCAGAAGTAAATTCACCGCCTCTATGAGATCTCAAACACTTGATTTTCAGATTTACTTCATTTTCCACTCTTTCTTTGAAT
Source organism: Sequoia sempervirens (assembly GCA_007258455.2). Lineage (NCBI taxonomy): Eukaryota > Viridiplantae > Streptophyta > Pinopsida > Cupressales > Cupressaceae > Sequoia > Sequoia sempervirens. The sequence goes on from VDFB02281492.1 coordinate 695,458,109, forward strand.
ACCTTAAACCTATCCAGGGCCTAATTCCTTTCTCTGAGAAAAGAAACCCATGCCATTAGAGTGTAATCATCAATAAGAAACATGAAATATTTGTCACCACTTAGGATTCCAGTCTTAGTCAGACCACAAGGATTAGTATGTACAAATTCTAGCATTCCAGTAGTAGAATGTTCCTTTCCTTTAAAACTACATCTTGTCTGCTTCCCCAATTGACAACTTCTACAAATGGCATTAGTAGGTCTTCTGATTCTAGGAAGTCCTCGAACAATCTCCTTTGCATTGATCTTGACCAGGTTATCAAAGTTCACATGTCCCATTCTTTGATGCCATTACCAACTTTCATTGATCTAAGATACAAGACAATGACCGTCAACTCCTTTAATCTGATAGATGTTTCCATGAGTTCTTCCAGTAGCAATCAAATCTCCATTTCTAGATCCTTTTATGATTTCACAGGTATGATTTTGAAACACAAGTTTAAAGCCATTTCTACATGTATCTGACCAACACTTAGACTCAAACCCTTCACATAATACACATCATCATTACTATGCACTCCATCAAAACTAATTGAACTTTTTCCATAGATCTTAGCTCCTAAATCATCACCAAACATAACTAAAGCACCATCATACCTCTCGAGTTTAGTGAGCTTACTCTTATCTTCAGTCATGTGATTTGAACATCCACTATCAATTAGCCAGTAGTCTTCATCTTGTCTTGCATGAAAATTAGTAACCAATGTACTATCCATCCTATTCTTCTTAACCTCCAGAGTCTTCTTACTTACACATTTTCTAGGGTTAGTGGATACAGATTTACTTTCCAAAGCTAAGAATAAGCATTCACTATCATCAAATTCATTATCAGATTCATCATCAGAAATACCTACCTTTTCCTTAACATAGTACAACTTCTTATACTTCTTGTCCTTCATATCCTTATGGGTGAAGCCAAAATAGTGGTTTACAATTTGATGGAGGAAGAAAAACAAGCAAAAAAAAACCACGCAAAAAAAATTAGTTTTAGGGGTTCAAATGAACTTGTAAGTTCGAGCGAACCATTAAATATGGGCCCTACATTTCCTCCCCAAAAAAACAAAGGAAATGCAAAAGGAAAGAGGTCGCTTGAACCATGGTTTGAGTGAACCCTGGTTCGAGTGAACCCCCCTGTGCCCTCATTCTCCCCCTTAGGCACTTTGAAAGTCCATATTTTTACACGTCGAAGCTCGGGTTGAGGATGAGAATGGAGGAGACTTCACAAACCCAACTGGAATCAGGTAGTCCTCAGAATGAGCTATCCAACGACTATAATTTTAATATGTTTTTGTTTTATTATGTATTTTTTTTAGTTTTATTAAACATAGGTTTTTCACTGAAAATCAAGCTCTCTATTCCGCACATGTGGAAAAATAGCGGATTATCAAAAAAAATTGTGAAAAATATGAGTGCACCAGATATTCAAGTCCTTGATCCAACAAAAAACAATGAATTTTGATACATACAAAAAAAGTTACGTGTTATACAGTTGCACTATATCTGAATTGTAATTGGTTTGACTTAGAAACTTGACTAAAGAAAAATTATTCAATAAAAAACTATAAAACCAAGTGGAAGCACTAGATATCATAGTTACAAATCTAAATTCAAAATAATTATGATTTAATCCTTCATGGAAAAAAAAATATGTGTTATACGGTGAGTGTCACTTTTTTAAAATGTTGTTTTTCTGAAAAATTGGTTTTCAAGGAGGGTATGTGTAGGATCATCATGGAAAAAATAGGCCCATAAGTGG
>VDFB02281492.1:695460002-695549190 GCA_007258455.2 Sequoia sempervirens
TTAAATTTAACGTTTCGTACGAGTTAATAGAACAAGAGTTTATTTCGTATTCGGTTCCTTTTTGGCCTCTAGTTATATTAGTTTCGCTTTTGTCCGTTTTGTTTGTCGATCGGTTCAAAGCAATGTTATTTATTAGTTATTTAATAATATTTCTCCATTCATTAATTAAATAAAAAACCAGATTCCCTATAAGAATGAAGAACGTTTGCAATTGTCTTTTAAGTTTAAAACTGAAGCTTTCACGTGCTGTCTAGGTGATTTTTTTTTATCTTTATTATTATAAAGAGACATATTTAAACCATTAAAAAGTTAAACAAAGTTATTGTTCAAAACCTTATTATCAATGATAATAGAGAGAAGAATTAAGTAACACAAATTCTTTGGAGACAACAAAAAAGTTTAAATGAACATTAGGAAGTTTGATAATTAATGAATTAATGAACAAATTAGATATCTTAAAATAAGACTTAAATTTACAAGATAAAAAGGCAAAGTGTAATTGTTGAGGGATAACTCAATCATGCAAGAGAATAAAATAATGTGAAAATTAATTTTAATTATACACAAATTATCTTTTTATTTGGTTGAGATCAATTGTATATGTTTGCAAACAAATTTTAATCACATACAATTTTCTTGTGGGCTTTGGGAATACATGGGTTGTCTAAATTGTATGTTATTTTTATTTGCATTTAGATTTGTATCGAATGGTAATCTTAAATTTTATTTTATTTTCTTTACAATGATTACAAAATTGAGAATGAGAGAAAAATTCCAGTAATGTAACGTCTATTAATTTCATTATCTTTATTTGTTCACTTGATATGTATCTATTATCTCTTTGTAAGATTATTTCTCCTTTGATGTTTGTTACCTTTGAAAGAGGATGAATATATTTTATAAGAATTGGAATATTTGTAATTATTATACTTAATACCATCTTTATTGTTAGTGCTCATCTATTTCATATCCTTACTATAGAAATATTTTTTCTTCTTGTCTTAGAAGAGTCTTCAAGCCATTGATTGTAAGAATTAAGGACTCACTACTAGAAATGGGATTGTCTAGTCAATATTAGAGAAAACAAACTCATCAATTCTAGACATATGAAATGTTGTACAAAAGCAATTTTTGTAGCATGATAAGTAGAGACAAATATACAATAATCAAGACCTAATTTAAATATACAAAAATAAGCATCTATGCATCCTACTTCTTTATAATCCCACATAACCTCAACTATTGTTTCAAGCTTTAAAATTAGTAAGAAAATTGCAAGGATTAACATGACCTTGTCTTACATATTTTTTCACACAATTAAATAAATTTTAAAATTTGAATAATTATGTTTAAAGATTCAAAGACCCTAAAAAAATCTAACAATCTCATCTCATTTTATCTCACTTAGTTTTTTTCTCTACATGACTACAATGAGGATATTCTCATTGGATAATTATGGTGTCCTTTCTAAGTGTTTCATTTTAATCGAAGTAGTAGGATCCATGATGTAAAATAGAAAAATATATGTATTAGGATAAGAAGCAAAAATTAAATCTATTTAGTAATAAGTGTGAAATTAACCACCTATATATTATAAAATTTGACATGTTATTTAGTATGTATCATAATGTAAAAAGTTAGATTAGCAAAGCTTTCATAGGGCCAAAAAAAGTCAAATAATGTTAGTAATATGTGCTTATAGAATGTGAATGAAAAAATTATAGTACTATTTATGGCTTAAAATGTATGCCTTTTTTTTAATTGGTCCTAAAAAGGTGTTCTTTTATGCAAGTTAAGAGTGTTTCAACTTTAAAACTAATTAGACAATAAAAAAATTGATAAAAGTAAAAAATATAGAAAATAGGTGATTCAAATCTAAATAAAAATTACACAATTACATAAGCTCAATGGTGCAAACTCATTCATAAGATAATTGGTAGTGTTGTTAAACTTAGAAACCTTTTCCATATTTAGAAAATTGGTCAAATTTAGTAATCTTAATAATGAGGCCATTTGGATATAGAGACTATGTTAATATTTGAGGGTAGACTATAGAGTGATTATATATTGGCATGACAGCCAAAGTGTTGCCTAATTCATAATGAATCATGCCTTTCATGCAAGGAGTAAGTATAGTTATGTTTAATACTATTTTGTAAGATATTATAAAGGATGAAAAAGTGATTTTGATGAAATTTGATACATTATTAAAAAAAACCATATGCATTAATGAAGCTTATGAGCTTATAAATAAGTTTAGCTCATACACTAGGTTTATGTTCCTCTTCAATCTTAGTAGTTAGATGATTGCATTAGAGTTTCTATTTTATATTTAATGGTATTTAATAAGTCAAACAATAATGATAAAGGTGGTTCAACCTTATATCCTAATATTGTGATTTTAAAAAAAAATTATATATTTTTAATAATTTTACTCTCACATCAAAGAAAACTTGTATCCCACTTATAGCTGATATTTATGGCATGACCCTATTTTAACTAATAATTTGTTCTAGAAAAACTAATGGCATCATCATGTGTAAGACAATACTATGAAATTAAAATATTAAAGTTCCAAGTTATGATTCACTCTTAATGCATAAGATAATTTAGGAGGATGATCATGTTGGTATTTGATCAAAATTATGATATTTTACTATTCATTTCATAAATAATATATATATGGTGTTTGAATATGTCAAAATGGAGAATTTATTTTTAGAGGGATGCTATGAAGAGCTATAACTAGGTTTAATTTATTTTCAAAATATACTATATTGATGATCACATATAGTATGGTGTTGAAATTTGGGCTAGATGTAGTGTCACATTTTGGTCATTAATTTGGCTCATGGCTTTGGTAAACCACATGTGGTTTACACTTTGAGTTTTGTCTATTTATTGGGTTCTTGAGTTGAAGTACATGTGTAGTGTATATTTTTATGTATCATTATCATATTAGAATTATTCTAAATTTTACATTTTGTTGATATTATTATAAGGGAAAATCCTTGGATATTTTATTATTATTGAATAGTTATTTCTAATAATACACATACTTCTTTACTTAGAGCATGAAAATTTTCTCTTTAAAAATATTTTCCTAAGTGCATTATTTTGTTATAATTATATATATTTGTGTTGTTATATTAGTGATTAAAGTATTAATTATTTTATATTTATCTCATAATAGATTATTTTAGTAAGTGTATTTAATATTTTCATCATTTAAAAGAAAATTGAACTCAACATATCTAGTTTAAGTGTAGCTATGGGGTAATCGCTAAACATAATGAGAGTTGATAGGTGACAAAAAAATATTTATGATGATGATCTCCCAACCCTATTGGTGACAACCATACTTGGCATGATAAAGCATATGTATAGATCATGCAATGGAAAAATTGATATATGTATCTCAACATATAAAATTTGATGAAATTTGGGTCATTGTGAAAGTTTATCAATAGAAGGTAAAAAAAATGACATCTAGATTTAGATGAGGAAGATAAATATTTTTTGGCAATAATTATGTAACTTGATTCTTATTAATTCATTGTTAGATTAAAATAAGGAACATAATTTTATTCATCTAAATGACATATTATAGTTATGTTAAGCTATAGAGTGATTAGCAAGTTTATGTATAAAATGTATCATGTGTCTTCATCACATAGAACAAAAAAAATTAATGTTCAAAAAAATTTAGTTGATGTAATGATTAGTATGTAAATTTAATGAACCCTTTTCTATGAATTTAAACTCCATGTAAACACATGTGTTTCTACTCTTAAAACTTGTTCCTAGTGTAGAACACCTAACTATGTAACTAGGGAAAGAGAATCTAAGACACACCAAAATGAAGAGGGTAACATAAAGTGGTAAATTAGGTTTGGAGACTAGTACTGTAGAAGGAAAATCATTAGGAAATGCATGTCAAGGTCATAAAACAACTCACCCTTTGAAGTGAATTTTATTCATAGATTAATGAAGTGTCATCCAAGTGAGTAAGGTTTCTTTTTATGCATGAAAATGGCATGTACGGAATAGCTTGTGAATTGCTATGAACTATGATAGACATGGTAAAATGAAATAAAGCCTCACATAAGAGGGCCTCATAAATAAGAATACTAAAAGTATCAATACTAAAAGTATCAATTCACACGTATATATGTTGATCAAATAGGTTGAGATGAGCTATGCCATAACCACTACATATTCAAAATATTGTGCAACCTATTGATGTGAAAAATATGGTTTTCATTAGGAAACAATAAACATCAAGTGGTTTGGATAAAATTATTTTTCTATGCATAAAATTCTCTAAAATCATTCCTAGTTAAAACCATCAACTTTGAGAACTCATGTAAAATATTAGCATCAATTTCATTTATGGTTGGTGACATGATATGGTGGATGAATTTTAAAAGAAAAATTTATGTAAACTATGCCAAAAGTATTCCATAATACCATGCTTTTACATGTAGATAATTTTAATTCTACTTCTACTTCTTCTTTGTGGTGCGACTAATATTAAATATTGTAAGGAATGTGATAAAGGATTGTCTAGAGATGCATAGAGATGCATAGTAGGCTTAATGTCATATAGGGGATATTTACCATGCTTGTAATTTAGTAAAGAAAGGTGTGCTTCTAGGATCAAATAAGAAGAGGATGATGTGGTTCATATCATAAAAAATATAGGATCTCTAGGCAGCCACTATATTAAGTATTTGTACATATCAATTGCATATGATAGAAATTAGATTTGCTATATGTGGAAATCAGTTGAAATGTGGGCCAACATGTATTTTGTATAAAATCCATGTAAACATTTATGAGAATTGAATTAAAAATTACTGGCTTAGATTTAAAGAAATCAATATATGTTCTTAATATAACTTTCAATGTAAAATTTATGTAAATTCCATTTTAAAGCATATATATTATAATAATTAATGAAGAAAAACTCTAGTGGATATCTAGTATGAAATTAATTAAAAGTTAAGCATTTATTGTGTTAATAATTGCTTTGTTGAAGTTTTAGGTTATAGGATTATGATGTTCTTGAGGTTGGTAGTTCTAATGCTGGGTATACTATGCACAAAAATATTAAGAGCTAGAATTTAGGTCATTTATATGCAAGAGGCGAATGTCAATTTGAAAATAACATTCATCTATGATCAATTGACAATTAGATGCTAGATCATTTTTACTTCATTTATTATAATTTTCATTGATGAATATTTATTGATCTTTATACTTTTTCAAACATAAATTCAATTGTTTATTGTGAGTGGAAAATGAAATGTTTTGTTTTTTTAATTACATGAATTGATACTTCTTTTACTTTATACAATTTATGATTAATTTATTTATAATTAACCAATAATTAGATGTTTACTTGTATAATTTATTTGAATGAATGCTTTTGTAAGTTTATAGACATTAAAAAATAAAATTATTCTTTATAAGCAATTAATTAATATATATTTCATTTTCTAAACATATATAGTTTATTTAAAACAAGTATTTACTTTATAAATATATAATATGAATTTCTCTTAAAATTAATTTTTTTAATAAATATTAATATTTTTTATCAAAATAATTATTAATCTATTAAATTAAGTATAAATATTTTTCAATTTTAATTAATATGAAGAAAATTATAATTGATTTCATTAAATACAAATAATAAAGTGAGTATACGTTTCCTGATTTTCTCATTAAAAAAAAACATCTTGCAACCATAAGAAAATCTCTCAAATAAAATTAAAACCCTTTAAAATTTTCTATTAAATAATTATTTCATAAAAGCTATATCCAACATGGATAAAAAGATAAAAGTTGATAAGGTATGTGTATATGTATGACGTAAGCATTTAACTCCATTGAAGGTTCCTGTTAGTCTCCTGGGGCTTTCGACGACTTTTTGGATAATCAGTTACCGATAGAGCTACTTCGATCGACGCTTGTTCAAGAAAGATTTGGATAGGCGGGGCAGTCAAATATTCTACTCGATCAGATATATCTATCGCTCAAATGTTGACAAATATTAAGCTATATCGGAACTGAATGTCCAAAACATGGGCGAAAGTCCCACGAGACTAACAGGAACCTTCCCAGCAGTTAAAAGCTTACTGTTGAGAAATTTGTGGTTCCTTTAGCTTAACGGTTGTAAATTTTCTTTATCGGATAATCGATGACTTCCATCTATTTATATTAAAACGTAGAAGAGAAGAGGAAAGACCAATAACAGTTTCCATGTTGCTACTCCGTCGTTAATAACAAGTATTGCTGTCACTTCTGCGCAATTACTAAGCTTCCCAACAATGGTAAATGTTTTTCGTGTTCTTCGATGTTTGTTAAGTTTTGTAGCTTTTTGTCTTTGGTTAGCATATAAGAACTGAATTTAGCCAATGCGTAACTAATATTAAATCGTAAGAGGAGGGACAGAAGAGCAGCAGCTGTTGATTGTCACCAACGCCGAAGCATTCACCAGATATCTTAGAAGCTTCATTTGCATGATTCTTCTCAAATCTGACTATTGCTATATATACACCTTCCTACTGTACGACATCATTATTTGAACAACTTCATTTATTCCTCCTTTTGCACACAGGAAGAAGCCAATTTACGTCTCGCTGATAACAGTACTCAATAGGTAACCATTGCCTGTCGCACTAATATTGTTTGCTTAGGTTTCTATTTGTTAGTTATTGAACCTTTTGTTTTGGAAGGTCACTGCTTAGTGCTTAATAGTTTCCACGTCTTAATGGCATTCCCATCATTCCTCTGCCGATGATAATGCCATCCAAAACGTTGAAACAGTCTTAAATGAATTGTCTGGAGAATAAATACATGAACTGCTAAATGCTCGGGAAGACAGATATGATGGTGTAGAAGTGGACATAGAAAGTATGCACAATGACGTTCGTCGTTTCGAATCTTCAGTGAAGGCATCACTTTCTTAACTCTTAGCTTTAATTGGTACTTGGCTGAGAAGAGTAAGAAAGCAGTGTGGATTAAGGTGCCTAAGGAACAGTCCAAACTAGTTTTCCTTGCGATTCAGGTCAGTTATTAATAAAATCGCTACCACCATTGATTTTTTGTGGTGCATTTTTTTGTGGTGCATAAACATTTGTTGAGAAATTAATGTCTATGATACGTTTGTAAATAATATGGAGTCACGAGTATATTCTTGGATACAATTGCTATATTTTCTGTTAAGTTGCAGGCAGGATTTCACTATCTCCGTGCAGAACTTTGATATGTGATGTTAATGTTTTGATCCCTCAAGCTCCTTCTACTATTCCTGACAATGCATCACATCAAGTCGGAATTATGGCTTTCCTTGTCAACGACAAGGAAGAGTTAACCATGCTTGTAGCTGCACTATTAAAAGTATTGTAAGGGGCTAGTAGTTCACTGGGTGGGCGCTTCAAGTGAATACAAAGGTCTTGAGGAGTAGGACCAAAAGTGAGTACTAGGGGTGCTCCAAAAGTGGATTAGGGTGTCCCAAATCAAAGTGCTAGTGTGTTCCAAGGGTGGGAATAGGGTACTCCAAAAGTGGTACTAGGTTGGACTTAGGAGTGGAACAAGGTATTCTAGTGTTAGTGCATAAGGTGTTCCAACAAGGTTACTAGCTGGGTTCCCTAGGGTGTGTACCAGAGGTGCACTAGGGTTAGGATAAGACCCAAGATTGGGAGAGAGTCAGGGTTAGTAGGGTGTTCTGGCAGAGTTGGGTCCAAAGGGCTGATGAGAAGTTGTAGTAGGCATCTCAAAGGAAAATTTTGGAGGTCTTTGGAAGGCTCGAGGAGTTTCACTTACCCATACCAAACATTGGTGTAATGGCCCAAAGTCAAAGGTTGGGCATTGTGGACCAAATCAAAAATTTGGGCAGTGGACCAAAATTGTGGTTCAACCTACTATTGTTTGAGAATCAATGAAAAATATTATATAAGGGGGTAGTGTTGGTTGAAAGATCCAAGTGCCAAGAGTGTAGATAGGTGTCCAGTGGAATTAGGATCCCAAGAGGTGACTAAGGACCTCCCTGGGGATAAAGAAGAGTAATCCCACCACTTGATCTTGTGGGAAGCTAGGTGTTCTACATGGATATTAGGAGTGAAGAAGTTTTGCTCCACCCTGCTTCTTGGAAGTGAGGCTTATGGTTGACACATACATAGAGTCCAATCTCAATAGTGAAGTAACTGAACCAATGTGGAGGATGAAGTTCCAATGGTGTAATCTAGGACTTGAAATTAGTCAAATAGAGTAACCATGCCCTACATTGTGGAGTGATGAGCAACATGAGGATTGTCTAGGTTGAAATTTTGGAGCTCAAAGAGTTCAGTGAGTTATGTGGGTGTGAGATGTCGAACAAGGTATCCATGTCAACGTATTGGGTGGGGTGATGTGTTCGGCTCACTCCCAGATTGCCTTGAGGAGTCAGATGTTGCATTGGGGTCAAGGATCTCAAGTCCCTTGGTATTTGTGGGGTAGGATGGTGTTTAGGACAAGATCCCATATGAGTGATCATAATGGAGTCATGCCATGATGTAATTCTAGAGAGCTAACCAAGGAAATTTGAGACGTATGGTCAAAATAGTGGAGATGATCCATAGGAAATGATGTTCAAAGTGCAATGCCAAGTTGGAGATGAGTCAAATGTCAAGGAGGGTTTGGTTGGATCATGGAAAAGAGAGCTTGCAGCTCAAGTAGGAATCCAAGTTGGAAGAAGCCAATGAAATGGATAGAGTGATATGCCCCCCATTTAAATATAAATATGATTGCTAAGTTCATATTTTAAGGAAAATAAGGGGAAGAAATGATCCTTGAAAAGAATAGTCACCTCCCAAATCTAATTGTCCTTGATCCCCAAGTAAAAAGGAAAAGACAACCATACAAGAGACCACCATGTTGCTACCATAGAAATAAATATGGATGTAAGTAATATTATACTATGATGAATGAAAATGAGAAAATATATGGAGCTACAAATGTCACATATTGATGAGAAATACCATGGAAGAGATATTATTATTTAAAATTAATAGGTGCATCAATACATCAATACATGGGGAAACACCACAATCAATATTTTTTTTGTATTTGATTACTCAAGGCTTGAAATTCATTAATAGAATGACCATGCACTCGATGATATACAAAAAAATGGCAATTCTTATGAAACTTCTTACATTTTGGATGAGAAAGAGTAATCAAGTGGGATTTTAGAAGCCTCGAGAAAATACTCTTGCTTTGATATATAGGATAAGGATTAGGAGACAAATTCTTGTCTTGTGAAGAAAATCTTGCTTGCTTACCACCAAAGGTTATAAATATAGTAAATGGAGGATGGGATGTAGATGATGGAGGAGGTTGGAAACCTAAAACCTTTCTAGAAAGGTATGGTCTAGAATTTGGATGATTCTTAACTCCTTGTTTCATGTTTTCATAATAGCCAATTTTAAAAAGAATCTTAAATCTAATCCCATAATGCTTTTTCAGTTTAGATGAAGGAAGAGAATCTTTTCTAAAAGATTATGAGAAGAATTGATTATTTTGTGAAAATGGAAATCCTTTTTAGGTCTTCAAATTTTATGATTAGATATTTCCAAGACATGAGGGATGAAAGCTAAGAAGCCCCATCGCCACCATGGGAAGATATTTTTTTATATTTGAATGTATAAGAAGATTCAAAAAATGAAATAGAAGACTTCTTAGGTTAACATTGTGATATTTTCTACTCTCCAAAAAAGGAGGACGTAGAATCTAATAAATCACAATCATCACAAAAACATGTAGTTGAAGATGAAGAATTATTTTGATAATTATTTTTACTAGATTGTTTTAATGCTACAACCTTTCACTCATTAGTCTTTGATAGTGAGTTTTAAGAATCCCTAATGAAAGTAAGTATAAAATCTAACAATCCCCAATCATCACCAAAGAGTGTATTCATGGTATCATTATCATTGGAAGAAGATAGCTCAACTTTTAAAGATGGAATCAATGTACTAAGAGATTTGGAAATGTTATACTTAGATTTAACTTGTAAATTATAAATTTAGACATCTTCTTTAACTATATTTATCTTGTAACTATTATTCATAATTCATCTCATGGTTAAGAGTAGATGATACTCCCTTCATGGAATTAATCCATGGTCTACCAAGAAGAAGATTATATAAGAGAGTATCCAACATGACATGGATAAGGGTAGGAAAAGTCACAAGTCATAGCTTAATGGGTAGTGTGATTGTCTCCAATGGTTTCCTACCAACATTATCGAAGCCATGAATATAAAGATTATCGTGTTTTATGATATCCAAGATTATTATCCACACGAAGCTTATCTATAAGATCAATGCTACTAACATTCAAACTTGATCGATTTTCAATAAGAGTATGTCATTCCAAATTTTAGCAATGATTACATATATCATAAGAGAATTATTTTGATTTTGAACCTCTAAAGGAGGTAATTCATGTGGAAGGAATATAATATCCAACTTTGTTTCCTGCATATAATCAAATAAATATATCATTCGCTTGGACAAAAGGAGAGATATCAATCTTCTGCAAAGCCTCTTGGAGCATCATGTGGTATGCAGGCGAAGTTGAATTAATCCCCAAAGAGAGATAGTGATAGGATTATTATGAATTTCTCAACAAGTCCATATTCTTTGTCACTATGTTGAGGAAGAAAAAGTGCAAGGGGAAGATATGGTTGAGGAATGGAAATAGAGGTTGGAATTTTCTTTGGTTATTTTTTACTTTGAGTTTTATATGTGTGAGCAACTACATGTTAACCTGGTTGTTGCAACACATGTTGGTGTGTATAGCTATTTTGAGCAAGTTTCTTTGTAAATTTTAACATATTGTTAGGAGGTTTAGATTGCTTTATAGGTCATATAATGATATGGGGTCCAATAATCAGTTATGGGTGTAGACATGAGAAATATCCTGAACAACTAACTTTGATTCTTCTTTAATCACCCCTCTATTAACCATTTACGTAATTCATCTTAATTCCTCTGTTAATCAATCAAACATATTTAAATCATTATCCTCTTTTGATTAAATAAATTATTTTATTTATTTAATCCTAAAAGTTCATCTTTAATTAAATAAACCAATCTTATTTAATTAATCTCTAAATTCCTCCATTTAAATTAAATAAATTCATCTGTAACACTAACATCATCCCCTTTAGTTAAATAAATCAAAATATTTATTTAACTAAGTCTAAGTCATTTTCCATCTCCTTTTGATCTATTTTAATCCATAAATCTAAGTCAAAAAGTCAAATCACCTAATCTTCTCTTAAGTTAATCAAATTATGATTAAGGTCAAATCTAGTGCATATCATATCCTCTAGCTTTTCCCACTTGCACAAATAAATCAATTTAATTAATTTATTAAATCTTCATTTTCTCTCAACAAGGCATAAAAGTGGAATATTCCCCCATTTCAAATCTCCCTCTCAAATGACTTGTCCCTTCCAACATAGCATTAACTCCCCTCTTACATGTCCCCCACTTGGCATTTAAGACCCTTTCTTCTCCCTCCAACAAGACAAATTTCAAATTTGAAAAGCCACCTAATGTCATTTATTGGCACATTCATCAAAACATGCACATCCTTGGCCCATTCACATGGCAAAAAGTGGATCCTTCCTATTGGTTGGGTTTTTATCCCACATTCATCTCATTTGCTTCTTCTCTCATCAAACTCTTCTATAAATGGAGAGGTTATCCTTCATTTTGATCATCCACAACTTCATGCAAAGTTACTCTCTTCACATTGAGAGCTAATTTTGTCCATTTTCATAGCATTGCATCTTCATCATTGGCTTGTCAAGGGTTGGGAAAGGGCCACTTTTCATATCAAAGTGGCACCAATCCACTATGGAATAGGTATACTTCATGTTCTCATATGTTTTGATTATTGTGTTATTTGTTTTCATTTTGAAGCATGTTGTACTATTTCATAGGGATGTTGGATGCTTTTTTTGTTTTAAAACACTAACCATGTTAATGTCTTGTTTAGAGTTTTAGCCATTTACAGATTTTCACTTCCACATAATGGCACTAGAAGGAGGGCCTTAAGCTTTGATGGAATCACTGGAGTGATAGCTAAATCTTTCAAATGATTTGTGTTATGACTGCAATTTTTTTTTAAATCATCATGTTTTGAATGTTAAATTTGTCACATAATTTGATTTGAATGTGGATTTTATTTAGGCATTAATGGAATAATCATTTTGTGAAAACTGTCGCTTTTGAATCATTTTGATCTTGAATGTAAATATTATTTTCCATGAGAATATTAAAGGAAAAAAAATGTGAACCTTTTCCTAGGCCTAAACTCATAAGAATTGAATCCTATCAATAGATTTGACATTTCAAGATTGGCATAATCCCAGGTCTGTCTGTTTTGAAAGCATTTGAGTGTAGTCATATTCATTGTTTGGCATGGCTCCTTTATGGTTTTATTTCCAATAACTACACTCAAGCTGCATAGTTCATTACATCCCATGACCTTCAGGCACATCCTTTAAGAGATCTTTCAAGTGCATAACAGGTCAATGGCATGTTCTTTGGAATGGATCTAATTGGCACTGAAGTATTCTTCTTAGATCCTAAAGAGAGGATATTATTTTTTGGCTGAATAATTTTTTCTGCATGCATCGCATCAGAAGACTCATCCTCGCCTGTTTCTTGTTTACCTTTTATTTTAAAGCTACTATTGACCCATTCTTTGTAGCCAATGACCCATTTTTTCCCCAAAGCACTTAGTTTTTGAAGTGTTTCCTCTTTTTCAGACTCATAATCATTGCTATCAGATGAAGATGTCTCCAGTTTCTTCTTTGGAGGGACTTTGTTTGAAGATTCATGTCCTCAGCATTAAATCTACACATTATTCATGCCATTTGTGTTGTAGATTATTGCTTATCTCACTAATAATTTGTGATAGAACATTTGTGCGTAGGAAGGGAGGATGCAAGGATGGTTAGGGAGTCTGTCTTTACACCCGCTAATTGCTTTGGCTTGAAATTGTTTGAATTTTTTTTTTTCAAACAAATACATTTTGTATCCACCTTGCAATAATTGTAGCCATAATACCATGTATGAACTCTTGATGCTTTCTAAAAGTTATAAATAAAGGTTATGTTCATCACTTTGCACCTACCAATTACATTAGCTTTAAAGTATTTGAAAGCTATTAATCATTGGCTCATTGATTTGATGTGAAAGCACCTCATTCAAAACACAGTCATTCATCTTCCCGTAGTCAACACCACACACAACTTTTGGACATCAATATTGTGAATTTGTTACAAGCTAACAAACATAAATTATGAATCACAACTATAGACTCACAATGTATATGACTGCGGATTTATGGACAGCGAACTGGGCATATTATTAACAAAGTTTTCTTCAAATTCTACACTCTAGAGGTAGCTCACTATGGAGACCGCAACCTCCACACAAGACAGCGACGACCCTCACAGATCAGAGAACAATAAAAAATAAGCTTTACACATGCCAATTGCATCAATTTGAAATTTCCTTTTAAGTGGTTGGGTGCAAATTTGGAGCTACCAATAGCATGGGTTCGATGGCTTTCTTTTTTTATGTCATAAATGTGTTAGATTGAAAGTTTCTCCCTTAGCATTTATAGTTGTTGGATTTATGCCTGTCAAATGTATTTACTTCCAAGTTTTTATTTGATATTTTCTTTGTATGCGGATTAAAGCTATTTGCTTGAAAGTTTCTAAGGCCTTTTCAATGGACTCATTCTCTATTTTTGGATTAAATGAATTCAATTGCAGAAGTTGGCTTTACACCTTCCTTTCACATTTATCTTTGAAATCTATTGGAGGGAATTTTAGGCACACATCCATCACAACATCCATTTGATGAGTACGACCAAGAAAGTATATATATTCAATGATCAAAATCAGTGAAAGAGACTTCCTCCAGAAAGCTGCAAGTCGCCATCCTCATGACATGATGAAAGGCCTGGCTTAACACTATTATAATTTTTCAACAAAGTAAAAATTGTGTGACAATTGCAGCCACCTATGCGTATGGGTCCATCGAAACTCTCAACAAGACTTTTTCTCTTCATTATAAGTGAACTATTTATTGCATTGTCCTCTTTGTCTAATTTCTCATGGTGTTTCTTTTATTGCTGGATGCATTAAATAGGTAGTTCATGATTTCTTTATTTGACTGGCTACAATAGTTGGAAAGTTTTCTAAATAGCATTTATTCGTTGAAATAAAGATTTGAGTGCACTAGTTCATTTAATGTCTGCAAATTTGCTACTAAATATGAAATGTAGATTTGATAGGGTTTAACACATGTTATTTTCAACCATCCATGAATAATATGATGTTAATTATAAACTTGAGTTTTGCAAATAACGTTTTTTATCTTATTAAAAGAGAATTTATTCAATTTGTATCATTCTTAATTTTGGCTCTATTCCGAATGTACACTTTTTAATTTTTAAATTTGATGTTTTGATTGACTTGATGATATGATAGGAGAAGTTTTATGATATCTTTTATTATTTATTAAGTCAATTAATTTTTTCAATTTTTAATATCAATGATCTTGTATTATGGAGGTATTTTCATCATAAAGGACTCACGTGACTTGTCAATTTTGTTGAAATGTCTTGCATGCTTTTTTCTTTTATTATTTTGCAATACAGGAATAACTCTTACGTGTGATGTTTGTAGGAAAATGGTGAAGGTTGACATCGAAATCAAGCATTGGAATCAAGAAAAAACAAAGCAAGATTGGAATTGAACAATCAAGCATCAAATTTAAAATTCACAAAGCATTTTTAAATGCTTTAAAGGGCTTCCATTCTATGCTTTAGTTTTTTGTTTTAGATCAACTCACATCTTATTGGGGCTCTAAAAATAACATTTCAATCTTTGCTACAAAGTGCTTAAAACGAATCTTAGGATAAACTCACTAGATTTCATTTGAGGCTAACAATTGAACAAGGAAAATTCCACATTTCATTTTGGTGCACTAAAAATGAATCAAAATCATTTCTTTGTGGACTTAAAATGAACAAGTGTTTTCTTTGTCTTGTAATTTCTTACTCAAAGTAATACCATCGAAAGGAAATATGCGCTTCTCTTGCATCTCACGAAAATCTTGAGAATCAAAAGGCCTTTTGGTGATCTTAAGTTGGGTAAAGTAATTACCTCCACATTTCATTTTAGGATTAAAATTGAACAAAACATCTTGCGAGAGTGAAACATGTTGTTTGTGTTCTCCCTTTATTTCT
The DNA here is from genome assembly GCA_007258455.2 of Sequoia sempervirens. NCBI lineage: Eukaryota > Viridiplantae > Streptophyta > Pinopsida > Cupressales > Cupressaceae > Sequoia > Sequoia sempervirens. The sequence continues at coordinate 695,475,330 of VDFB02281492.1, forward strand.
AAATGAAGGTTGATCGAACTATGAATATGTTTGTTTTCTTTAGTTTATCTTAGAGGGCCTTCCTTGTGGGAAAAATTACTCACCCAAGGGAATGACCCAACCGGTAACACACTAAAGCCAAGTGTATTTCCATCTAGGATATAAAAGTGGGTACTAGAACAAAGGCCAGTATCACGTAGTTGGTCCCAACAAGAAGGGAAATAATGGTCTCTCACCGCATGGGTCAATCTCCATGAACGAAAAGTATGAATTAAAACCCTTGTGTAGAAATGCCAAAATCCCTATCTATTTTCTGATGTAAGAACAGTCATTCTAAAGCCACCCCACACTTTTATGGCTTTTAGTAGAGATGGAAAGTATCTCATGGGAGATTCATGGTTATAAGAAGAAATTATATACTTTGTGGGATAAGAAGAAATTAAAACATTAGACATCTAGTTTCAAATCGTAATCAAGAAGTGTTTGTGGTAAAAAAGGTCATTAAGAAAAGACTGAAGACAATTGAATCCCAAAAATGTGTCCCAAATGATTTCATGCAAGATCAAGATCAAGAAACCAAAGGTAAAATCTCTTAGTCCAAAAGATCACCAAAAGCGTCTCTCAATGCTATACGAATTCAGATGAAGAATATTTTTTAACTTTTATAGAAAAGCTTCAAGAAACAATCTCAATTTTTACTTGTTCTATTATTGTCAAAACCCAAATCTTTTTAGGGAGTTTGAGCATCTTGTTTAGAGAAAATCATGTTCTTCAAAACTGAGGTCTAGTAAGAAAGTGTCTTTTTAGGTAAACCTAGGATCAAAATCAAACCTTCATTCATCTTTGAACATCAAAACCAAAATCATCTCATCATCAACTCTTTGAAAATCTTGGAAAAATACTTCATGTTAAACTTTGGGAAAATCATTTGAAACCAATCCAAAATCATCTTGTTTGATTAGATGTGTGTAGATGCATCCTTCTCCACATATTTAGTCAAATTATCAAACCTTGTGGAAAAAATTATCCTTTGATAACATCCGACATCTTGGGGTTTAGGACTTCATAATCCAAAATAAAAATCCAATAAAAAATCATCTTGTTTGGTTTGGTGTGTTTAGATGAATCCTTCTTCTCACATTTAGTTAAATTAGCATCTTGAGAACAAATTTTCTCTAGGACAATATCTAACCTCTTAGAGTTTATGAGTTCACAATCTAAATCCAAATCAAATCAAATCAAATCTAATCCAAATAAAATAAAACATCAAATCCAAGTCCTAAAGTTTAACATCTCCTTCAAGACTTCTCAAGAGTTCTAATCATCCATATCATCCATCCTTCATTTCACCATCATCCTTTTGATCCTTAAATCATCCTAAATTTTCTCTTTTGTACTTAAAGTTAGATCAATCCAAAGAATTAGAGATTCACCTCCCGTATTCTTTAAAATTGATCCCTATTTTATGGTGCAAACTAGATCGCAACACAAGAGGAACATGGAATCCAACAAATAAACATCTACTTCGAGTGACTTGAGTTAGACCACTCCTAAAATGAATCCCATTGGGTCTGGTAGTCTCATGATTAACCTTCCTCCATTTTCTCAAGACCATCAAGAGGAAGGTGTCCAAGTAGTTGATCTTACCAATAATCCCTTTGGAATGTCACAAGAGGAAATCACCGAAATAGTTCAAAATCTGGAGAATCATAAGATTATTAACATCACGATGAGACTCATTCCCTCACTATACATGCTTGAATTAGCAAAGAAAGGGGCTAAACTCCCTTCTAATTTCGATGTGAGCACTATTGTGGAACCATATTTTTGGGTCATGCCCCCAATTTCATCCACACTCCCCATCTCATCTACACCTCCATTTCAAAAAATCACTCAAAACATCCCACAAATCACATCATCTATTGCTCCAACTCAGCCCATTGTTAACAAGGGAAATGCATTTCTCAATGCATTGCAAACACACCCCCTTGTAAACAATCAGGATTTGGATGCAAACACCATCTTGGGAAAGTCCATACACCAAAATCCATCACATCCACATGTCCCCCTCACCTTTCATGATCCTAATCACCCATCATCATCATTTCTTGCAACACCTCTCCCCATAACCTCGCAAGGAGAAGGAGATCTATTTGGACCAGGGGGCATCTTTGAGACATCTTGATCATTCCCTCAAGGGAGTATGTCACTCACATTTCCACCACTCCCCCCCTTGCCATCAATATCCACATCATCTCTTGGTTTAGGGCTTTCCCCTTTACCAAATATCAATCAACAAAATCAAATCAACCCACCAAACATCAATCAAAATATCATACATGATCCTTCCATCTTGTCATCAACATCATAACAACAAATGACAACCGTCTCGATAACGCAAACCACCACCATCACATCATCAACCATCCCCCAAACATCTCAAAACATGGTCTCTCAAGGACCAAGCATATCAATCACACCATCCACCACTCAAACCCCAATCATCAACACAACAATGCCTCTCATCACCACAACAAGCACCATTCCAAATCCACCTCCACCACCACCACCACCAATCTCGAACACATCAAAATAATATAGTATTGCATTGCAAGCCACTCAACAGGCTACCTATTAGAAGGCACTATGATAAATACAAAATTGACAAGCTTCTTAAGCCACCCAAGCCGCATAGAAAGTGCTACAAGTGCAACTGTACACATGTGAAATTGACATCATGTATTTAATTAGTTCATATTCACTCATCAATTAAATAAATTAATTCTATTTAATCAATCTCCTAAAGGTTATTAAATAAATCAGTTAATCTTCTAAAGATCTCCATTTAATTAAATAGATCAAAGTTATTTAATTAAATCTCTAATGATCAATTTCTTCTCATTTAATTTAAATAAACTCAAATATTTAAGTTGAATGTCACAATCAACTAATCACCATCTTAAGGTAATCTAATCCTAATTAATCTAATCTAACCACCCATCACATCCTCTAGCTTCTCCCACTTGCACCAATAAAGCATTTTAATTCATTTATAAAATCAGCATTTTCCCTCAACAAAGCATCTTTTGGGAATATTCCCTCAAGTTTGAATTCAAAAACAAGTGGACATGTACAACCAAAAAATTATTTATGAGCTCTTATATGGCTCTTAGATGTCTCTTGCACAAGTATAACTTAGCATTTAACTCTCAAATTCAAATTTGAATCTCCCCCTCTTTGGCACATTGACCAAAATGTGTTCATTCCTCAACCTATTGCAAGTTGACAAGTGGCTTCCTCTCATTGGTCAAATCTCTATCCCACATTGCTCTATTTTGAACACTCTTAGCATTTGAGATTCTATTTATAGAAGGCTTATTCTTCATCAAATCCTCCACAATATTTGCATTTCCACTCCACAATCTTATGCAAAGTCACTCTCTTCAATTGAGAACTAATTTTTTCCACCTCATATCATCTTCAAAGTAGTTTCATATCAACATATCATGGAGTTTAGTAGGGATTGGGAAAGGGCTTATTTCCATAGAAGCACCAATCCACTATGAGATAAAGTTTTTATTATGTTTTAATATGCTTACAATTTAGTGGTCTTTGTTCTATTTAGTTTTCATATTTTAGCATAGTCAAGTATTTCATAGGAATCTTAGATTGGATTATTTTGAATGGACTAACAGCTAACTGTGGTAATTGTTTGAAGTGAAGTTGATTTAAGGTTCACAAAATGGCGCTAGAAGGAGGGATTAAAAGAACATTTTACTTTTAAGAAGATTTTTTATCATAATAGTAACATGCTTTGTCTATGATTCTCTTATTAATATCTTTGTTCATCTCAGCAACATCATTTTCTTTTGCATTAAATATAGTGTTCTCATTTTAAATTCTAAAAGCCTATGAATGGATGATTTATTTTTGCTAGCGTGGCATTTTAAACATCCAAACGTGGATTTAGGGACACTTGAATCTGCCTGAGATATGTCAATTGTGATGCCTCTAATTACTCCTACTACTCCAAAAGCATCATAAGAGGAGATGTATCTTTTGTTTGCTGATTACTCATACAGATATCCTACTGCTCCACCCGAATAAGCAAAAAAAAAAAAAAATGAGAGTTAAGGGATATACATTGCAGTCCTGGCGTAAATCCTGTTCATACCCCCTGTTGCTTTTCACTGATCCAATTGCCTTTTGCTTAATCAGATGACGTAGCTTTTGATTAATATTTTGTAATGCTTGCAGCGTACCTTTTGACTAACTTTAAATCTTTTCTTTAATGAAAAACCCACTTGTATTTTGGAATGCTTGTAGCCCAACTTTTTACCATTTTCTCTAGATTGTTCACTTTGCAGTGAGGCATATTTTCTTTTCGATAGCTAGAGGAGATACTAAAGCCTATGCCCATAAATAGATACATCCTGCAGCCCAAGTACATAATAGCAACATCATTCTTTAATGAACAGCTCCATTGATTTGCATATTGACGCCATGGTCAGCACATACTAGTCATGGCCATCTATGCAAACTAAAATTTTCCCATATTTCTAACACGTCTCTTTCAAAGTAAAGGGTTTAGAGTGGTCTAAAAGGTTTGATCATTTTTATTTTTTCTGATTTCCATCGATACTCATGCACTCAAATTGATGAGCTTTGATAAACTTACAAGAGGTCTAAATTACTGGCATGGCAGAATAGCTGCCTCTTTTCATTAATTATCCATTTAGTACATTGGCTTTGGTGCACCCTATTTCATATGTAGTCACTATCAATATCCTCGATGGTGTGTAGTCTTTTTAAGAGGAGGATGTGACATCTTTCTGAGGGTATTACGACTTTACACTTGCTAATTGCATTGACTTGATAGTTTCTTTTTTCACTGGTGCATAGGTAGGGAGGATGCTAGAACATCTAGGGAATGTGGCAGAATTTGGTTCTATATTTTTCGACCCCATTTTATTTTATTTTCTCTTAAAATTTAGATACCTTTCCAATCAAAATCCAAACAATGCATTGATGTGAGCAGCTTCTTGATTCCTACTAATTGAATGAACTTTTTCAATATTTAGAGCAAATAGTGATGTAATAGTCTCACCTTGTGTTATCCTCGATCAACAGAGATAGTCAATAAACATGATGTCTCCAACTGGTGAAGGAAAAGAAATCTATTATGTTGGTTAGTGCTAAAGGTGCAACATTAAGGATAGATAAATCAATTTTGTTTGTGGTAGTTCTAAGTAGAAAAAAAGCAGTTGTCCAAATTTATTATGCTTGTCACAACAGATTCCTCTATTTACATCATATTTTGTTTGCGTATCAAAGAATCAAGGAAATTTATGTGCATTATCAATAATAGGGGCGTACATTTGTAAGTTGTCCACTGCCTTTAGAAATTTTGACTAGGTGGTGTCAATTGGATATGTTTATATTCCTACGTTTCAAATCGATTTAGTATGTCTAGACAAAACAAAAGTGGGTTGATTATCTTGTGTCATCATTAAATCTTATTACTGTATAGTTCAATGTTATCCAAGATTAAAGAGAAGTCAACACCTTCATGAAAGTCACTATGATCTCTCATCCAACTCTGTCCTAATAGCAGCAAAGAGAAGTTAAAATATAGGGAGTTGATGGAATGCATGCCAGCAGGGGTTCAACTGTTAGATATTCTCACATGGATTGTCTGATTTTATGAATGATTAAAACTTACTCAAATCCACTTGTTGTTCATCCACATCTAAACTCCTTTGATCACTGATGGATGACCAGAGGATGACTATCTTGGGAATAGTACCTTAGCAGAGACAAATAAAGGGTGGTTGTAAGAAGAAGTTGACATCAAATCTGGCAGGGGTCATCGGTTATCTTATTAGCTTATCTCCTCTCAGCATCGCAGGCTTGGATTAGCATAGATGTTGTCATTTGGAGAATCAACATTCACTAATTTTGTGTCACTAGTGCATTCAATGGCGTAGTCCATTCAGTCACATCATTCATAGCCGGTATTGGTCAAAAATCAAATGGTCTCTCCATTGGTAGACAACCCGTCCCATTGGCTGGCTCATTGTACAATGGCTTGGATCAGCATCCATCTCCTCCCAGTTGGCATACTGCACAGAAGAAAACAACAACTACTAAGAGGGATTTCTTGAAGACAATGGTGTAGCAAGATGGGGGATTCAAAATCCACAAATACACAAGTTAATACATTTATTGAAGGCGTACTCATTGATTTTGGTCATTTAAGAAATTATTTAACACTTCTTGTTTATGTTCATTGTATGCATCAATAGGAGTGGGGAGTCCTTACGCGACATCCTTTTTCTTTTTCCTTTTTTGAAAATTGGCTTGCTAATGAATGCAGATTTAGAGGACAAGTTGCAAATTGAATCAATGGTAAAAATATCTTGATTGGTCATCAAAGGGCAATGCTTCATCATTTTATTGGCCCATCAATAGTAGTTGTTAATGCAAGATTTGCATTGGCAATACTAGCCCTGGTACGATAATTTCATTTTTCAATAACAACCGATGGAAGAGGCCCATCAACATCAAATAGTAGGCCCATCAACATCAATTGCTACACTTTTCATATGCATTTAATAAGAATTGCTAACTTCCTTTTTGCAGTGATAAGTAATGCATAGGAAGTGTACTTTTCTAATGACACTCTGATAAAGAAAGTGTAATATGCAATTCTACTTTGAAATACTCTACTTTTTTCCTACATGTGACTGAAGAGCCATAACCACTTGAAATTTTTGCAAGCGTTAATTTATCATTATGCATTGTAGGAAATGAACTTGAGTGATTTTTTGGATTGATTGTCATGAATTCATAATGATTTTTACTAAACCAATATAATCAACCAATTTATGTCTGATTACATTGGACTTGGTGTAGAGATTTTGAACTAACATTGTTTCTTTCATTTCAAGAGGTTGGCATCAAGAAACAACAATGGTTTTCTTTCACATAAGAATCAAACAATAATCATATTTTTGTTGGATGAAGTGCTTATCAAACTTTAAAATAAAAAAAAGAAGCATTTTTTATTACTTATATCTTGAAACATTCATTTCTTTCTTTCATTTTCTATTTTAGGATAACCCACTTCCAATTTAGGTTTAAAATCAGTCATTGTTTTGATCTTTTCGAAGTTGGTCTAAAATTGAACGATAGAAATTGACTAGTCTTTACTTTTGGGCTAAAAATCTAACAAACAAACTTCAAACATTTCATCTTGGTGCTTAAAAAGAACTTACTTTTTCTTTGGGAATCTAAAATGAACATGTGTCTTTTATGCTTTGTAATATTTTTTGCAAAATAATCTCATCTAAAAAAGGCGTATGCACTTCTCTCTCACTTCACAATGATCTTGAAAATCAAAAGTCTTCTTGATGACATTAAGTTGCATAGAAAATTACCCCCACACTTCAGTTTGGGAACTAAAATTGAAAAAGACACTTTGCGAGTGTGAGTAAACTTATTGCATGTGTTCTCCCTTTGTTTCTAAATGAAGGTTGATCGAACTATGAATATGTTTACTCACTTTTGTCTATCTTAGAGGGCCTGCCTTGGGGAAAAAGTACTCACCCAAGGGAATGACTTGACTGGTAACACTCTAAAGCCAAGAGTATTTCCAACCAGGATATAAATGTGGGTACTAGAGTAAATGCCAGTATCATGCAGTTGATTCCAACGAGATAGATCCAAAAGGGGACTCCCACCTTATGGTTCAATCTCCATGAATAGAAAGTATGAAATAAAACCCTTGTTTGTAGTGGCCTATTAACCTATTCACCGAGTTTATCAAAGTGGTGCATTGGAACTTAGATTCCAAGAAGTTACTTTCCATGTCTGATCTTGGTTAAAATATAGAGGTTAAGACTTCATTCTTAAACATACTTTTATATTTTTTCCTTGGTTGCATGTAAACTCATCTCTTCTACTATGAAGGGCATGAGGCAAGCCCACCAAGAAAATTGTAACAATTGAGCTAGGGTGTTATATTGCTTGCGAGTTAGTTTGAAAACATAGTGCTTTGATCGAAAACATTGGAAAACAAACATTCAACACATGAGCATCAAATCTCAAACCCTTTAGGAGAAGTAAATATCCTTGAAAAAATTCACATGCTATTTCTTTCCCTTGGGATTCATATCCTTAGAGGCTTCTAAACATTTGGATTTCATCTCAATTTACTCCTACTAAGGTTAACAATAGGTAACTCTTGCCTCATATTTCATTGGTTTCCGCATAATATGCTTTGCGGGATAAGGGGAAATTTGAGACATTAGACATCTAGATTCAAAATCTAATCAAGAGCATTTTGTGGTAAAAATAATCCATTAAGTAAAGATTAAATCAATTGGACCTCACATATGTGCTTGGCATCTTTTGGTCATATGGTTTTCATGCAAACATTGGTCTTTTGATTTTGAAATACTCTTAGAGAAAGGTATGTTCTTCACTATCTTGGTCTTATAAACAAGTCCTTCCTAGGTTCATTTAGGATCAAAATCAAACACTTCTTTCATCCAAACATTTATCATCTCCATCTCACAAACAAATTTAGAGCTTTAGAAACATCATTCTAGACTTGGGTAAATTATCAAAATCAAAATCACCTTGTTTAGTTAGGTGTATGGGAATGCATCCATTCTCATACATTTAACTGAATTAGCAATCCTTTGAACAAGTTCAGCCTAAGATCACATCCAACATCTTAGGGTTTACCAGTTCATTATCCAATCAAAATCAAACCCTAAGTCTAGCATTGATCTAAAGTTCCTAAATGTTCAACACTCATATCATTCACCCCTTTTCATCCTTCATCTCATCATTGGTCCTAAACACCTTAGAGGTCACTTTTACAACAAGGTCAAAACACAAGACAAACATGGAATATAAACTTGATCCATACATCATGAGTAATCCAAGTCAACCAAACTATGAAAGCCTTACAATGCCAATTGATTTTCAAAACTCACATTTATACAATCCATACACGGGATCGTTGTCTCCTACAAACATGAATGGTACAACAAATGTGAGTATGCCTAGTCAAAATATTGGAACACCTTTCCCGATGGTAGATCTAAATCCAAACCTACAAGTATGTCAATTGAAAAATCAATGCATGAGCCTTCAAACTAACAACATCATCCCATTTAATCCCTATATTCCAAATGCGAATGTACCAAGCACAACTTTACCAAATATGAACATTTTGAATCCACACTTGGAAAACTTTGGGATAGATATGTTTGTGAATCACACAAATGTTTTTCAAATTCCAAACAAGATGTTAATGATTCCAAGACAAGGTAACGCCATGCAAAATCAAAGTTACCTAAATCAAGACAATGTTCAATTTCAACCTATAATTCCAAATCTAAACACCATCCCAAATCAGAACATTGTCCAAAATCAATTTGTTCATGATCCCATTCAAAAATTACAAGTATGCATCCCAAATCTGCTTGAACAAAAACCAAATCAACTATATCAAGGGAGTCAAGATCAAAATCAAGATCAAATTTGGCGATATCAAATTGCTATACTTACCAAAATAGTTGAGTCATTGTGCCAAGAGACATCTCCACCACCATTACCCATATCAACATCATTCCTTGGTTTAGGGCTTCCCCCTTTACCTAGCACCAATCACTCCATCCAAATCAATCCACCTAACACCAATCAAGCCATCACATCAAATCTTTTGAATATACCATCAACATCGCACCAACAAATGGTATCTAATCAAATGAAAACATCAATCCTGACAAATCAAAATATGGTTTCCCAAAGACCTATCACCTTGGTCATTCCAACCATTCCTATCACCTTGATCAATCCCATCACATCTCAAACCCTCACTATAACTTGAAGCGTATCTCAACCACTTGTCACTACATCCAACACAATTCTGAATCTGCCACCACTACCACCAAAACCAAATGCAGCAAGACAATATAACATTGTGCTAAAAGCTCACCAGGCCTACCAAAAGGACATCCAAAAATATCTAACCACCCAACAAGCAACACAAGCTCAACAAGTGCAACAAGCCTCTTAAGATTCCCAAGTCTCTCAAGCTACCCAACAAACACAAGCACAAACACAAAAAAATGATAACTGTTGAGAACAAGGATCAAGATCAATCCATCACTGAGCACCTTGAAGTTGTGTCTACTTCATCCAATGATCAAATCAACATATGTCAAGAGTCACTTTTGAATCATGATCAAAATCCACCAACAATATTTGACAATGATCCAATTCAAGAAATATCAACATCACTTGACTCTATGGTTGAAGACATTCACAATCTCTCCACCAAAAATGTTGAAAACAATGTTCAAGATCTCTCAATTAAGGAGCACATTGAAGATGTTTCTACCCCATCTCATGATCAACTCACCATACATCAAGAGCCACTTTTTAGTGATCTATTTCATTAAGTTTTAGAATTATTTGACCCCATTGACATAATCTGTGATCCATCAACCAATGATCATATTGAAAATATCTCTACATTGCCTTATGAGTTAGAGGAAATATCTCAAGAATTCATTCCAAAGCATGATCAACATCTTTCACCTAAGTCTAGCAATGGTCCTTTCCAAAACATGTTGACATCCTTTGACCTCATGGTTATGGATACTAAAGGAATCCTCAACTCAACATTTGATCTAAGTCCACTCAAAGATCAAGAGGATATTGAGAACTTCCCATGCCTAATGAAGATATCCAATAACCCTTTATAAGCAATCCATCCTTTAAAACTGAACCATGTCATGAACTTGATCCAAAGAATGTCAAAGGTGATTCCAAAATTATTCAAGATCAAGAATTCGTATCTACAAGATACTACAATGATCTAATGGAGACTCTTCTATCTATGCAAGATGATCATATCCACATATCACATACTCCTCCATATACCCATGAGATGCTTTCTTTGGATGGACACATCGTTCAGAATAGGATCCCTTTACTCCTGACATTATTACACAAAAAGAGCAGGTTATTGATTCCTATAGTCAAACTAAGTTATCAACATCAGGATCAGATATATCCCAAATTTAGACTGAGGAAATCATATATGGAGATACCCAACATTATCCACTCAAGGAAACTTGTCAGATAGAATAGGATGTTCTGGGGTCAGCAGAACATCCAATCAAAATAACATCATCTACGATGGTCATTTATCAGAGAATGCACTCTAAATAGGAACTCTCAAAACAAGCAGAATCAAAGCATGAAGGTACTACTTCCACAATACTAGGGGCAACTTCGTCTCAACCAAACATCGACATAGGAAGCACGAAGAATCCTTATGATGAAACCGATGTTAGTACTACAACTAGCCACAACATGAATCTTCATCCACCCATCACCCCATCCATGAATTGGGACCAACGTCAAAAGAAATATTTGAATCAAAGTACAAAGAATGATATCAAAGCAAAAGAAGTTGAGAAGCATAATGGACAAATCAAATACAAATGGATACCAAAAATTACAAAGAAAAATTATCACTATCAAACTCCATCAGTCAAAGAAACTATGGGGAAAAATAAAAAAGGGAAAAGTATCCATCAAAGATGTCTGCAAAAGAAAAAGAAGGCTTTTCAAGTGACGTACAAAGTATATCAAACAGTTGGTCCTAATTCCATGCACACTTTCATATCCACCCATCATTGCTCATCTTCCCAAGTTTGGAGAGTCAAAGATTCCAAGCTATCAACCAATCCATCTTTGATCCCTAAACACACTCCATCACACCTCCACACATGATATGGGCATGTGCAGGATCATGGTATGCCAAACAGGCCCTTAAGTGGCAAAAAATTCAGAAAAATCAGTGTTAGGAAACTTGGCGTAAATATTTGAATAAGTTATCTATATTATTTCAAAAATATGTAAGAATAGAATTTGTAGAAAATTGAATGTAGTTTCTAAAATACTAGGTTTATTTAAAAATAAATAGAATCTATTTGGTGAAAATTTGAAATTTCAATGCAGAGTACTTAAATTTCAGGGAAAAATAAGAAATAGGTGTCTGTCTGACCACCCTAACCATAATAAAATGATAATATTTTTTTGTAGATTTTATATATATAGTAGAGGACTCATGTCGGATGTGATGCATATTTTTTTGTAATTTTTTTTAGTAAATAATTAATTATGAATTTTTTATTACAAATTTTAGAAAATATAAAACTTCGTGTCAGTAAACCACCTTAACTTGGTAAAAATTCATGAATTTAATTTTCTTTTTAATCCTATAGTATGTAAAGCATAGAATGTGACGCATGTTTTGGATTCAAAAATATGATACCGTTTGAAAGTTATAGATGCTTTTCAATTCAGCCTATCGATCGGGACTTTAGTCAATTCTAATAGAAAATGAATAAAATTATTTATTAAATTCAAATTAAATCATAATTTATATTTTTGGAAAGCTGAGAATCTCCTCTAAAAACCCTTTTCGTTTCATTAATTTTGGGTGAAAAAAAAGTCGTCAGCCACATACCCTACAAATATTGCCACTTTTTGGCATACCATGATCCTGCACATACCCATATCCAATTCTCAAATTGACCATGTATTGGAAACGACCCTTTATCATAAGGATTTAGAAGGCACTCTATCATGATGTGTGCACAAAGACAAAGTTAACCCTGATATCAATAAAGCAGATCAACAATCCCAAAAGTTACATTCAAGTGCACATATATTAGCAAAGCAGCTTCTTCAAGCAAGATATTGATGGCACATTATGACAAGGGCATCTACATCAGCAACACCTTGTGATTTGGCGTGAGCTTAAAATCTTTTAGAAAAATCAAAAAAATCCAAAAAATATGAAAATCCAAAAAAATTAGAAAAAGGATTGAAAACAGTAAAGAAAAAATATTGTCCTCTAGTGAAAACCATTTAGGTGGCACTTTGGGTAGGTACCATGATGAAAACCTAGAAAACAGGCATCATGTGTAGAATCGAGCATCTACATGCGCCACTTCAGGGGAAAGCACCTCATCCCATCCATAATAAAGCCAACATTCCATTCATCTCGGACATAATAAATCCATTCATCCATAAACCATTTATCCAATGCATTTTCATCCATCTGCATCCATAGTCCAAATTATCTTGATCTTGATGAAAGTTTGGGTCACACTTTACACTTGCTTATGGTAAAAATCTTCACATGGGTTATTTTCATTGATCCTATCCTACCCAATGCTATCTGAGCAATGAAGCATTATCCAAATAACCATCCTCTATCCGAACACCTTATCTTATCACAAGATAATCGTTGGCATCCTTTGTATTCTTGTCATATCCATCCATCCATACACTTATCTGAGCATTCACCCATCGCTTTCCATACATTGCTAGACATTGGGGGCAGATATTTAGATCTCGCTTCAGGAATAAATCTTGATCTATATCCTCCAACTTATGTGGTGATCCGAACATTGGAAAAAGATGAAATCAAAATTTTCAAAGCATTTGTGAGCCAAAATACAAATCACTAGCCCATGGAATATTTTGACAAGAAGACATTCCTTATCAGTCTTCATCTTTCATCAAACATCAATCTAAGTAATCACTATCAATCGCATCTAAGTTGCACATCAAACATCACATCAAATCATCCAAACATCTTTTGTTCCAAACCAAGCTTCAACAATCTTGATCAATCAAATCCAATAAAAAAATATCATCTTGGGATATCCTTGTGTTTCTTTACACTATCCTTGCATTTTTGTGTATCCTCGACATTGTTATCATCATCAATCCTGATAAATCAATCCTTGCATTGTTGTGAATACTCAAAAATGTGATCGTCATCAATCCTAATCAATCAAATCCTTGCATTATTGTGTATCCTCAACAATGTTATCATCATCATCAATCCATCGATTTGATAAATCAACCTTAGCTTGGTTTTTAGCAAAATCCCAAACAGATCACTGATATCATTGGACACATCCATATCCAAATTGTCAAAATCATGTGAAAATTAAAAAATATCCAAAATCATATCAAAAAATAAAAAACACTCAAAAAGTCAGAAAACATCAAAAACATGAAAATCCGAACTACGTCATCTCTGAGCTTAAACGTAGGCAAGGCTAATCTTTGATCAGCCCCCTAGACATCAACATCCAAAAACATTCAAAAAAACACAAAATCCAAAAACATTCATAAAATCTCAAGAAAACCCCAAAACATTCCAAAAAATAAAAAATCAAAACATTTGAAAAATCCAAAAAACCCCAAAAATAGCCTCAAAACATTCCACAAATGTCAAAAACATCCAAATATTTGAAAAAATCCATCTGTCTCATCTCGCTTTCACTTGAAATAATCACTCATCCATAATAAACTGATCATCACCTTCATCCTTTGGCAATACAAATAGAAACAATCACAACAATCGGCAAAAGAAAGCTTCAATCGTAAAATCAAAATTGAAACAACAAACCATTAAACGTAAAATCAAACTCTTGATCATTCACAAACATGTCAATCAACCTTATATCAATAGCCTATCAATCAACTTATCAACCCTTCATCATCCTATACAATGCATGTCCTAGGATATATCGTTCTGACAATGGGCATCATTTTGGATATCACTTAGATTCTTATCCTATCAAAATAAATCCCTTTGGCTAAATATATGAAGAACATTGGCTTGTTTGTCTACTTGATCTTTTCTTTTGATTTATCTTATTGTGCTCATTCCAAGGACCTCTCGATGATATTTGAACAAAGGATTTAGAGAGATAGGAATGGGGCAATGATCATTATCTTTTGTCTGTTGTGTTTGTTGGACGTTCTTGTAAAATAACTTGGTGAATACTTGCTTTGTTAGGTATGTCCTAGCAAGGTTTCCATATGTCAAGTGTGAACAAGAATACTCCTATTTGTTTGTCGATTCAAATTCCATCACACTAGGTACAACACCATCCTAGTTCTTTATACCTTGATGAATCGTATCTATTTGTATTATCAAACATAAGGTAAGTAGCCCTTTTAAAATCCCAATCCTTGATAAGAAAATCATCATCATCTATCATCATCATCGTCTCATAAAGTTGGCTTATTGGATCCAATTGTCATCATCTAATGTCTTCTTTTCCACACTAACGTCACGTCATGAATAGTTAATCATCATCACCAGTGCATCCATCCCGCATCCACAAACCATCAGTATTCTACGTATCATCCTACATGCATGTTCATCATCATAATATAGATCTGTTAGTCTAAGAATCTCATAAATCATATATTTGCATAAAACATCCATTGCATAATCATAGCATATCACATCATCCATCTCACATGCATTACATCATCATTTAAGTTGTTTAGGATAATATAGATTTGTTATTCTAAGCATCTTAAAACCATCTCATTTGCATCATCATCCATACAATCCATTTTGAACCTCTTTATCACAAGATCGACCCTCAAATTGAATTTTTTTGCTCGATCTCTTGAGGGCGTAATGTACCAATGTACTTTCCACTGAGGCATTGAAAAAAATAATAATTTTTTTGAATTTTCATCATGACAAGTTTATTCTTTTAACCAATGCAGCAAGTACATTGCTTCAAAGAGGGGCAAAATGTAGACATGTGAAATTGACATCATGCATTTAATTAGTTCATATTCACTCATCAATTAAATAAATCAATTTTATTTAATCAATCTCCTAAAGGTTATTAAATAAATCAGTTAATCTTCTAAAGATCTCCATTTAATTAAATAGATCAAAGTTATTTAATTCAATCTCTAATGATCAATTTCTTCTCATTTAATTTAAATAAACTCAAATATTTAAGTTGAATTTCACAATCAACTAATCACCATCCTAAGTTAATCTAATGTTGATTAATCTAATCTAACCACCCATCACATCCTCTAGCTTTTCCCACTTGCACCAATAAAGCATTTTAATTCATTTATAAAATCAACATTTTCCCTTAACAAAGCATCTTTTGGGAATATTCCCTCAAGTTTGAATTCAAAAAAAGTGGACATGTACACCCAACAAAGCATTTATGAGCTCTTACATGGCTCTTGCATGTCTCTTGCACAAGTGAAACTCATCATTTAACTCTCAAATTCAAATTTGAATCTCCCCCTCTTTGGCACATTGACCAAAATGTGTTCATTCCTCAACCTATCACAAGTTGACAAGTGGCTTCATCTCATTGGTCAAATCTCTATCCCACATTTCTCTATTTTGAACACTCTTAGCATTTGAGATTCTATTTATAGAAGGCTTATTCTTCATCAAATCCTCCACAATATTAGCATTTCCACTCCACAATCTCATGCAAAGTCACTCTCTTCAATTGAGAACTGATTTTGTCCACCTCATATCATCTTCAAAGCAGTTTCATATCAACATATCATGGAGTTTAGCAAGGATTTGGAAAGGGATTATTTCCATAGAAGCACCAATCCACTACGAGATAAAGTTGATTATGTTTTTATATGCTTACAATTTAGTGGTCTTTGTTCTATTTAGTTTGCATATTTTAGCATAGTCAAGTATTTCATAGGAATCTTACATTGGATTATTTTGAATGCACTAATAGCTAATTGTGGTCATTGTTTGAAGTGAGGCTGATTAAAGGTACACAACAACAAACACAAAAGGGTACACAAGCTGAAGCCTTATTACAACAATCACAATAAGTAGCCCAAGCCACTCAAGCAGAATAGGCTACACAAGCTGCACAAGATGCACAAGCTGCACAAGCTACATAGATTGCACATGTTTCCCAACAAGCACAAGCTTAAGCCCAATACTAAGCTCAACAAGCACAACCACAAGCAAAAGTGCAAGCATAGGAACAAGCACAATAACTTGCCCAACAACAAGCATGTCAACAAGTGCTAAAACAATACCAAGAGTAGTAAGAAGCAACCTAATTAGTAGCCCAACAACAAGCATTGTTGGTGCAACAATAGTAACAAAAAGTTCAGCAACAAGCACTATTAGCGCAACAACTTCAAGACCAACAACAAGCATTGTTGGTACAACAACAATTGCAAGCATATTTGGCACAACAAAATGTGAAAACACCATCTGTTAACACATTGACCAATCCACCCATCCCTCCAACAAATGAAACACCTTAGAACACTTTCATCCCACCCCTTGATCTACAAAACAATTTCACAACACAGAGCAAGTTACTCTTAGAACAAGTGCTTGATCTCCAATCAGGAAAAATTATGAAGACACCTAGCAGCTTGTGTCCTTATCCATTTGACAAGAGTTTTGTAATGAAACCATTCCCAAAGGGATTTGAAATCCCCAAATTTGACAAATATCGAGGGACGAGAAACCCTGAAGATCACATCAGGGAATTCCAGGTTCAATGCATGGAAGTCGCATATGATGATACCTATCTAATGCGGTTGTTTCCTAGAAGTTTGGCTAGCCATGCCATGGAATGGTTCTCTTGCCTTCCTCCTGGCATCAAGAAGTTCCAAGGAATAGTAGATGCATTCATAAAAAATTATGCATTCAATATCAGAATGGATGTCAGTCTAGAGGAACTATCAACTTTGAAACAAGGTAAAAATGAATCATTTGCTTCGTTTCCACAATGATGGTGATTCAAGGCCAACAAGAGCAAATGGGTCATGCCAGAAGAACAACAAGTCTATAAAATCATCTCCAATTTGGAAGGAAACTTGCTATTTCACCTCAAGGTGCAAGGTATTACTACATACGATTAATTAATATCCAAGGCACTTAAAATTGAATGAGCCCTTATTGCACAAGGAGGAACACCCACCTATCTAGAATAGAAAAAAAATCACCCATCTAGTAGCTATAATGACAAACCTTGCACATGGGCAAGAAATAAAAAATGTCACAAACAATGATGTGGTTGATGCCAAGGTTGTAATTAGTGCCACGAGGAAAAACACTCAAAATTACCAACAATCACAAAACAACGATTGAAACAACACCCAGACCAATGTAGTATCACAACAACAACCAATCAACAATCAGTCAAAAACATAAATAATCAAGGGGGGCCACCACCGTGAAACAAAAATACCACCAAGTGGAAATACACAACCCTTGGAGAACCACTTGAGGTCATCATGAAGAAATTGATAAATGAAAACCTCATCAAAGCTCCCACTTATGAAAATTACCAAGAACCAAAAGTGAAACCACCCTGGTACTACAACAAAAACTAGCTCTATGACTTTCACAAAGTCAAAGAGCACACCACTAGCAAATGAATGAGGTTGAAAAACCTAGTCCAGGACCTCATTGATCAAAGAATCATAAATGTGGAATAACCAACTGGAAACCAATAACTTAAAATATACAAAAAACCTATGCCTAATCACAACAAGGGAACTAATAATAAAGGAAAAGGAAAAAAAAAGGATGTAAACAATGTATATGAACATGTTGTGGCAATACTAGAGGAGTATTTCCCTATTATTAACATTAAGGGATCCAATGCAGACTGTGGAGTCACTACATTTGGTGGCAATGCCACCATCGCTAGATCCTCACAACCACCTATGACATTCACTTCAAATCCAAAATCCACCTCCCATAGCTATAATGTCCCTGATCAACTAAAAAGAACACCTGCTAAGATCTCCATCATGTAATTGCTGAAAATATAGCCTACCCACCAAAAAATCCTAGAAGAAGCATTAGCCTTACCCACCATCTCCTCAAATTTGGATGTAGACCAATTCCAAGCCATGGTTGGGAATATCACCACACTAAGCCTCCTTACATTTTTTGACCAAGATCTCCCTACTCAACCATCTCATAATCATGCACTCCATTTGGAAGTCCTAGTATATAAGAACAAAGTTAAGAGGGTTTTGGTGGATGGAGGGGTAGGTTTAAATATTTTCTCCCTTAAGCTAATAAAAACTCTTGGAATTTCTGAGGATATGATAGACAAAGGCAAAGGAATCACAATTAGAGCATACGATGATCAAGAGAGAGTGTCTTAGGGCACTATCCAACTCCCCATCCAAGTGGGGCCAACAATAATGGAAACCAATTGCTAGGTCCTCGACGTTGATTTTCTTTACAATATTCTCTTGGGATGCTCATGGATCCACACAATACAAGCAGTCACATCAACCTTCCACCAGTGCGTCAAATTCACACTTGAAGGCCAAGAGGTCACCATCCATGGGGATCCTAAACCATTCTCTTACTGCAAGATCCAAGAGGCAAAATACTATAAAATCCCTCAAGTGCCTAAAAATGATGAAGGCCAATCAACACCATACATTGATCTAGCCAATATTGCTTCCACTTTTGTGATAGAGACACCTACCACTCCTGCCATCCCCATAATCTTTGATACCAAAGTCATCATCTAGGACAATGGTTGTAGAAACTATAAAATTCCAAAAATTTCTTTTGTGGTAGGAGAGTTACCACAATCTCCCAGATCAAGAGGAAGACTGCAATCAAATGAAGCCTCCCCATCCCAAACATACTTTGAAGGATATTCCAACTTCAAAAGTTGGGTAGATCTCAGTTGAGAAATAATAGAGGAAGACCCATCTAATCTCTTGTATCAAGATAACATACTAGTAGCTAATCTACCTATGGATGACAAGGGTTTACAAATGATGCTCGCAATGGACTATGATAGAAACTAGAAGCTCGACCAAAACAACAATGGGCTTCTAATACCTATTATTCCTAAGACGTGACTAAAAAATATTGGCCTCAGATGTACCCCTCCGAGAATAACCATATGTGGCTAGAGTCCTCTAGTTAGAAAGGTCAATAATCCTCCTTGGAAATCAATAGTACCCGCTCGTCAAATGCCTATATAATTAGATCAGATCATATCTATATAGCTAGTGAGGAAGAACCCATAATTGATTTGTCAAAGCTTATTGAGGAAACCTCCCTACTCGTGATTAGTACCCTATCCTATGAGTCTGAAAACCAAAACCATGAAATTTTTCTAGTCTACCCGTAGCTCATCAATTATGACTAGCGAGGACCACCAATTCTGGACACATTCAAAAATTATGAGACTTTCTTAGAATTCATGGGAATGTGGGATAATATTCCATGTGGAGATCATAAAACAAGATTTATCATTGAGCTAGATATACATGCTTACAATGGGGAAAAGATTAAATCCCTTAGTCACAAAAGCAAAAAACTAAGAATAATCTCTAGGTCCTTGAGTGAACCACACCATGGCACTCTCTGACCTAAAAATAGTAAGACGAAAGGACTCATCCAATAGTGAAAAACTCTCTGAGGTGCCTAAGGATGGGGGATTCAATCTTCCTTTTAGAGCTCTTCACCAAGAAAAATTAGTGGTCCTAGCCAAAAAATGCAATCTAGTTAATCTAGGAATAGAGGAGGCCCCGTACATCACATTCTATGCGGATTCATTATTATCAGAAGAAAAAAAGCTCCAAAATCTCCTAGCATCCTTCTTGAAAGAGAGACAAGTTAATTTTGCATGGAGCTATGCAAACATGCCAAGGCTTGATCCAAAAATTATAGTGCATCACCTAGTAGTATACTCCAAATCAAAGCCTGTCAGGAAAAAGCGCAAAAAAATGCACCAATTGAAGAAGCTACTTGATGCAAGATTCATTCGACCAATTGACTATCCAAAATGGGTGTCAAACTTGGTTCCTGTCTCAAAACTAGATGGGGGCATCTGAATCTGCACAAACTTTAGGGACTTAAACAAAGCATGTCCAAAAGATGATTTCCTATTGCCCAACATTGACATGATTGTAGACATGACGACAGGACACAAAACTCTTTCTCTAATGGATGGTTTATCAGGATACAACCAAATAATGATTGCTAAAGAAGACCAACACAAAATGGCCTTCACTTGCCATTGGGGGACTTACTACTAGAATATGATGCCATTTGGATTGAAGAATGTAGGAACAACATACCAAAGGGCCATGACGTTAATCTTTCATGACATGATCCATAAAACTGTCAAAGATTACGTCAATGACATACTAGCCAAATCCAGAAAGAGGAAGGATCACATAGAAACCTTGAGTGCCATTTTTGATAGGCTAGAGGAATACAAGGTCTGATTAAATCCAAAGAAGTGTGTCTTTGGCATACAATCATGAAAGTTGCTAGGATACATAGTGTCAATGAGGAGTATTGAGGTAGATGCTACCAAGGTAAAATCAATCCTTGAGATGGAGGTACCAAAAACATTGAAACAATTGAGAGGCCTCAAAGGCAGGCTTCAATCCATCTGAAGATTTATAGCACAATTGGTGGATAAGAAAATCCCTTATTCTCACCTACTTCACAAGGGAGTAGTGTACAAGTGGGATGACAAGTTTGAGGAAGCCTTCAATAAAATAAAAGAATATCTGCTTACACCTCTAGTACTCATGCCATCGATCCTAGGAAATTCATTAATCCTCTATGTGTCAGCAACATTAGTAGCCCTCGGTGCTTTTCTAGCTTAGCACAATGAAAATGGGACAGAGAGGGCCATCTATTACATCAGCTGCACAATGGTTAGACATAAGTTAAACTACTCATTCATTGAAAAAGTATGTCTAGTAGTACTATTTGCTTCACAGAAATTCAGACATTACATGTTGGCACACAAAATAAAACTCATCACCAAAATTGACCCCCTCAAGTACCTACTATCAAAGGA
Source organism: Sequoia sempervirens (assembly GCA_007258455.2). Taxonomy (NCBI): domain Eukaryota; kingdom Viridiplantae; phylum Streptophyta; class Pinopsida; order Cupressales; family Cupressaceae; genus Sequoia; species Sequoia sempervirens. Next base: position 695,497,052 of record VDFB02281492.1, read on the forward strand.
AATGCTCACAAAAATGATGGCCAAGTGGGTCATGGTCCTATCTGAATATGGCATCAAATATGTGGAACGAAAAGCAATCAAAGGTCAAGTGATTATAAATCAGCTTGCAGAAGCACCCATGTACTCAGAGAATCCACTCATATCAAATTTTCTAGACAAATCCATCTTCAATCTTAGCATAGCCAACCACTGGAAACTCTACTTTGATGGTTCCTACATGTAGCATGGATTAGGAGCCGATGTCTTCTTTATCACCCCACAGGGGGGCTGCATACCGAGGTCCTACAAATTGGCATTTCCCTTCACTAATAACATTATAGAATAGGAGGCTTTAACCATAGGTCTCATAATAGTAGTGCAGAGGAACATCATGACCCTCAAGGTATATGGAGACTCCCAGCTAATAATAAATCAAGTGAATGGTGAATACCAGACTAAGGATGATAAGCTCACTCCATACAAAAAGATGGTAGAAATTCCCAAGGAATCATTCATTAAGATCACATTTGTGCAAATTCCCAGAGCAAACAACAAAGCAGTAGATGCCATGGCAATGATTGGATCCCTACTAGACATCCCTCACAATGTCCCAAAACATGAATTCTTGGTAGAGTAGCTTATCATGCCCACATTCAAGGTACAAAATCTAGAGTTCGTGTACAAAATCATTGGTTCCAGTGATCCCTGGTACCATGACATTTATACCTACTTGTGAATAGTGGTCCTACCTGCTGACTTACCCTCGAGCTTCAAAAGAACCTTTGTCAAGAAAGCATCCCAATTTTTCATCCTAGGAAACACCCTTTATTGTAGGAGCATAGAGGGAACCTTATTAAGCTACCTAAATGTTGAGGAGGCATTGACTGCCTTAACTAAGGTGCATAATGGTATTTGTCATTCGCACTCAAGTGGAATGACCTTGGCCAAGAAATTGCTGAGGACAAGGTATTATTGGCCCATAATGGAAAGAGAAGCACATGACTACGTCAAAAGGTGCCTACAATGTCAACAGCATGGTGACCTCATCCATGTTCCAACTCAATAACTTCATCCTATTGTCACACCATGGCCCTTTTTGTAGTGGGGGCTCGATCTCATTGGAAAAATAACTCTCACCTCATCTAATGGTGACAAGTTCATCATAACCACCACTGAGTACTTTAACAAGTGGGTGGAAGCCATCCCCATGACATACATAACTAGAAAGCAAATATCAAATTTCATTTTGAACTACTTAATATGTTGATACAGTATTCCCCAAGCTATTATCTCAGATAATGGGACACCTTTCAAGAATCAAGATGTTCGTGACCTTTGCAAAAAAATCAAAATCCAACATCACTTCTCCACCCCATACTATCCCAAAGGCAATGGCCAAGGAGAAGCTACCAATAAAACCATTTTGAAGATCCTCAAGAAAATAGTCAATGACGCAGGTCGTGACTAGCATCTATAGTTAAATCCCACCCTCTAGGCCTATTGAACTAGCATCCACACACCAACAGGTTCCACTCTCTTCTCCTTGTTCTATAGATTAGATGTAGTATTACCCATTGATATCGAGCTCCTGTCATTGAGAATATCACTACAAAACCTCATCACGAATGAAGAATATTGGGTATCAAGACTGAATTAACTAGAGCTACTAGATGAGCGGCGAATGGACACTTTAAATCATTTGCAAGTCTATTAGAATAGACTCAATAGGAGCTATAACAAGAAGATCAGAAGCAGGACCTTCCAAGTTGGAGAAATGGTGCTAAAAGAAAATCAAAAGAACACCCCAAATCCAAATGGAAAAGGAAAATTTGAACCTAACTGGTTGGGACCATTTTTTATCATAGCGAGCTATAAGTTAGGGGAATATTAGTTATCAACACCCGAAGGGGAACCTCTATAGGAGCCCATGAACAACTCCCATCTCAAAAATTTTTATGCCTAATCTTTCAAGTTATAGAACCAAAAAATCCAGAAAATCAGAAAAATGTCCTGAAAAAATAGTCATCCTAATGAAAACCTAGCAAACAGGCTTTTTGGTGACAATAAAAAAATCAAAAATATAAAAAAAAGAAAAAAGAAAAGGAATAAAAAATAGTAGAGAGAAAAAAATCGTCCTCTAGTGAAAACCACTTCAGTGGCACTTTGGGCAAGCACCTTGGTGAAAACCTGCAAATAGGCGCCTTGTGTAAATAAGCACTTTTCCATCCACCAGGATCTTTGCAACTCATTTTGCATCATGCATCGCATTCCATATCTCTATCCACCCATCCGTTTGACATCCACTTCATGGCTTGGTCTTGTGTTTGTGTCATGATCCCTCCTAGTACTACTCGGTCCATTCCCAAGGTTAGTTTGTCCTGCCTTTATCAAAGTAGTCTATTGCATCAAGTTGGGCACATGTTCTCATCAGATCGGATTTGTGTACATTGTTGAGGTCCCTAAATTAGAAAATCCAAAAACATCTAGAACACCAAGAAAATCCAAAAACATTCAAAACTTATCAAAATCCAAAAAAAAAAGGTTAAAAAGTCAGTCAAAAAAAGTTAAAAAATAGAGTTTTCTTGTTGAACTATGGGTCTCTAAGCCTTGAACGTAGGAAAGGTTGATCTTTGATCATGCCCCAAGACACTTAGGTCAGTCCTTTAGGAGTCTGCCATAATAAACTGGCAATCCATTTGTTGATATAATCGAGTATGTGTTAGTCAAACTATGTGGTCTCTGTGTGTATAATGTAGGAAAGGCTAATCTGGTTGATCAGCCCCCAAGGCCCCTAGGATAGGTCTTTAGGTTAGGTCTTGGTAAAAATCTCAGAAAACCCCAAAAAATATTTGAAAATTGAAAATCAAAACATTTGTAAAATCTCAAAAATACTAAAAAATGCCTCAAAACATTTCAATACACCAAAAAATCCAAATATCTAAAAAAATCCATTTGTTTCATCTCACTTTCATCCACAATAAACACCACTCATAATAAACAATCATCATTCTCAACCTTTGGTGAAACAATCGGAAACAAGTCTAGTAGGTTAAAAGTGATAACTCAATTGTCAAAGTCTCAAGTCTAGGTTAGTACATAAACAAGTTGGTCAACTCTTCATGTCAATAGCCTATCATCCAATCAGTCCCAAATCAATCATCTGAAAACATCATGTCGTAGGATGTATCCTTCCTACAATGGGATCTATTTATCAGAAAGAACACTTTGGATAAACAAAATGATGTGCCGCCATCCACTAACATGTCCTAGGATGTATCCTTCCTACAATGGGCATTATCTATTGGCAACCATTTCGGTTCTTCTCCTTAAAAAGATATTTCCTTTTGGTTAGTGGTATTGAAGAACATTAGCTTGTTTGTTTACTTTATCTTGTATTTTGACTTATATCTTTGTGCTCATTCCGTTAGTCTCTTCATGATGTCCAAACAAAAGGATTTAGAGAGATAGGAATGGGGCAATGATCATTATCTTTTTATTTGTTGTGCTTGTTGGATGTTCTTGTAATATAACCTCAGTCATGCATGCTTTATTTGGGCATAGGGAGGGTGTTTTAGGTGTCTTGTTGACCACATAGGAAGACTTTATTTTCTATGTTTTGGTCTGAGATGTTTGAAATATTTGAACTACATTTTAAATGAGGTTTCCTATGTCAGGTGTGAACAAGAGTACTCCTATCTGATTGTTGATTCAAAGTCCATCACACTAAGTGCAACACCATCCTAGTTCTTTATACCTTCATGCATCATGCTTATGTGTGTTATCAAACATAAGGTAAGTGGCCCTTTTAAAGTCCCAATTCCTCATAAGAAAATCATCCATCTCTCTTCATCATCGACTCATGTCTTGTTGGAATCTCTTTCTTTCTTCTATCTCATTTCCGCACTAACATTGTCATGATCAGGTAATCATCATCACCAATGAATCCATCTTGCATCCAAAAACCATCATCATATTGCAAATCATACCATATCATATAAGAAACACTGATCATCTCGCATACATATTCATCATCATAATATAGATCTATTATTCTAAGCATCTCATAAACCATACATTTGCATAAAACATCCATTACATAATCATATAGTTATCATCACATCATTCATCTCACATGCAGTCCATCATCATGTTAACTTGTTTAGGATAATACAGATTGGTTATTCTAAGAATCTTAAAACTATCTCATTTGCATCATTATCACAACCATCCATACATCCATCTTGAACCTCTTTTTTGTGAGATCGACCCTCAAATTGAATATTTTCACTTGATCTCTTGAGGGGGCAATGTACCAGTGTACTTTCCGCTAGGGCATTCGAAAAAATCAGAAATTTTTTGAATTTTGATCACAGTAAGTTTATTCTTTGAACCAACACAACAAGTGCATTGCTTCAAAGAGGGGTAAAATGTAGACATGAGAAATATCTTGATCAACTAACTTCGATTCTTCTTTAATCACCCCTCTATTAACCATTTAATTAATTCATCTTAATTCCTTTATTAATCAATCAAACATATTTAAATCATTATCCTCTTTTGATTAAATAAATCATTTTATTTATTTAATCCTAAAATATCATCTTTAATTAAATAAACTAATCTTATTTAATTAATCTCTAAAGTCCTCCATTTAAATTAAATAAATTCATCTTTAACACTAATATCATCCCCTTTAGTTAAATAAATCAAAATATTTATTTAACTAAGTCTAAATCATTTTCCATCTCCTTTTGATCTATTTTAATCCATAAATCTAAGTCAAAAAGTCAAATCACCTAATCTTCACTTAAGTTAATCAAATCATGATTAAGGTCAAATCTAGTGCATATCACATCCTCTAGCTTTTCCCACTTGCACAAATAAATCAATTTAATTAATTTATTAAATCTTCATTTTCTCTCAACAAGGCATAAAAGTGGAATATTCTCCCATTTCAAATCTCCCTCTCAAATGACTTGTCCCTTCCAACATATCATTAACTCCCCTCTTGCATGTCCCCCACTTGGCATTTAAGACCCTTTCTTCTCCCTCCAACAACACAAATTTCAAATTTGAAAAGCCACCTAATGTCATTTATTGGCACATTCATCAAAACATGCATATCCTTGGCCCATTCACATGGTGACAATTGGCTCCTTCCTATTGGTTGGGTTTTTACCACATTCATCCCATTTTCTTCTTCTCTCATCAAACTCTTCTATAAATGGAGAGGTTATCCTTCATTTTGATCATTCCACAAATTCATTCAAAGTTAGTCTCTTCACATTAAGAGCTATTTTTTTCAATTGTCATAACATTGCATCGTCATCATTGGCTTGTCAAGGGTTGGGAAAGGGCCACTTTTCATATCAAAGTGGCACCAATCCACTATGCAATAGGTATACTTCATGTTCTCATATGTTTTGATTATTGTGTTATTTGTTTGCATTTTGAAGCATGATGTATTATTTCATAGGGATGTTGGATGTTTGTTTTGTTTTAAAACACTAACCATGCTAATGTCTTGTTTAGAGTTTTAGCCATTTTTTGATTTTCACTTCCATAATGGGTTTACCATTTTAATCAAGTTAACTACTTGTTAACAATCTTCTAATGATGAGGGATCTAATGTCAATTTAGAATCTTCATCTATGTAAGCCACCTTAGTATAATTTGAATGACGAAATGTATCAATGATTATATCCTCATGCACTAAGATATCCTTCCAGGTAGGAGATATATTGGGAGTGGGATTAAAATGAGTTTCATGATTACTTGAAAAATGAATATTAGGTAAAGTATCAATGATTGCATCCTCTTGTTCCAAGGTACCCTCATAATTAGGAGAGATATTGGGAGAGGGATCAAAGAAAAAAAAAAAGAGAAGAGATAAAATCATTTTCATGTGCTTTTAAGAAAATCTCTTGAAGTTGCTTAACATAGTTTGACAATAAGATATTGATTATGACACAATAAAATTTTTGCAAAGAATTTTTTTTCTCTGTCCCCTATATCAAACTAGTAATAGATAGTAGAATAAAAAATATTAGAACAAACATCTAGAAATAGGAAACAACTATGAAAAGAGACCATGGAGAATTTATTTAATGCTAAATTAATATAATAGGGGTGTGGGTCTCCTAGACTATAGAGGAAAGGTTTTATTAATTTCAAATTTTGGAAACAAAATACAATGTTTGAGGGTATATTGTTGCACAAGTTCACGTTTGAAAGCAAACAGATTGTTGGAAATGCATGAAAACCTAATTTATTTATGTGAAGAACATATGCATAAAATTTTATGCTTGTAATAAAATGAAATATATCTAAATGATAAAAATATTATAATTGACTTATTTTATCCAAAAAATGTTGGATGTTGTGGTTGCGTTGCTGATATGTGGTTGTCATTAATTTCAACACTATTAGCATAAATGTATTTGAAGTTGTATATGTCGAGGATATTGAGAAAATTGTAATAAATGAGTTGCAGGTTATTAGTGGTGAAGCGAAGTTTAGTATGTCTGTTATTTTTGTATGTTGTTGATTAGAGGTTGTGGACTAAAGGTTTTTTTTCTCAGTGTATCTAGTTTATCCACTTCGAGTTTCAGAGATCTGCATGAAGATTTTCATTCTAAAAGTTTTTTTTTTCTTCAATTGGTGTTCTTGATTGAAGATGATCCTATTTCAGCTAGTTTAGTTGTTGTGGGTGCTTCTCTTGTGATTCATGATGCTTGTGGATGTTTCTAGATCATGCTCTATCTTTTTTATACGTCTGCATTGATTGTTGTGCTCCTGGTTGGCGATTTTCTCTTGTGTGTTCATGTTTTTCTTGTTCTTGGCTGACATAGTGTTTGTAGCATGTTGGAGATCTTCAAGGAGAAGTTAATAGAAGTATTTTCATGTTGGAGATGTTGATTTGGGTCCTCACTAAGTTGTGTCCAACCTTGGTTGATTCGCATTGATAATCTTTGTTATTTTGGGATTACAGTTTATATTTATTTTATTATTTCTTTGAGGCTTGATTTGTAGCGATGAAACTTCTTGTTGTGGATATATAAGAGCAATTGTTTATTTGAATTCAAGTGTGGAAGGGTATGCCAAATGTTTGTGTGCATAAATAATGTTCTAAATCATTCGAATGAAGAGCATTGTGTGAAGAAGAGTGAAGAATAGTGAAGTGTTCATGTGCCTAATTGGAACTATAATAAGACATTAGAAGATGCTATTTTCTCAGTTCAAAATCCAAATGCCTGTAATATGAATCTCTTTGTAAGATAATGTCTTCCTTTATAATTGAGTAGTGAGCTCTAGGCAGTGTTCCTGAATGCATGTTCATTCCCCATATTTCATTTTCATTGTACTTTTAATAGGGTATAATCTTGTGGAGTAACCTCCACTATGGTTTTTCCCCTAACAGGGTTTCCACGTAAAAAATCATGGTGTTATGTTTGTTTCTGATGTGTTGATGATTTATGTTTTCATGGATAATAATCAAATCTAAGAATAAGGTTAATAAGTTGGATAAGTTTTGAATTTTTGTGAGAACTAATTCACCCCTCCTCTTAGTTGTCTACCCTTGTATTGTCAACAATTGGTATCAAAGCAGGTTCCTTGGAAGAATTTTAATAGCTTAAGGTGATTTGGGATGGTAAGTTACAAGAAGGATAGTCCAAAATTTGATGGAACAAATTATTCTTTGTGGAAGACTCAAATGGAGTGCCATCTAAGATGCATTGGTGAATCCTGCTGGAGTATTACAAGTAATATGTATATTATTCCACATAATGGTCCTACTACTTCTGTTGAGATTAGAAATGTTGAGTATAATATCCAGCCTAAGGAAGCTTTGTTGAGTGCTTTGACTAATTCTGAGATGAAAAATGTTAATGATTTGAAGACTGCTCATGAGATCTAGAATAAGTTGGAAACCTTGTATGAAGGTGATGCTAATGTGAAGATTGCTAAGTCGTAGAGTTTGAAAGGGAAATGTTAAAGGTTGAGAATGGGTGATGATGATAACATTAATACTTTTATGCAAAGAGTGAATGAATTTGTGTGTGGTATTAGATGTGTTGGTGGAAAGATAGATGAATCTAAGATTGTTGCTAAAGTGCTTAGATCCTTGCCTAATTCTTACAAATTCAAATTTAGTGCTATTGAAGAGCTCCAGACTATAACAAACATAACTAGAGATACGTTGGTTGGTGAGATGACTACTATTGAGTTGAGTGAATTTGGTGATGCCCTTGCTAAGGTTGAATTTACATTTAAGGCTACTACTTCTGGAAGAGATAGACAAAGATAAGATCCAGATGAAAGTTCATCTAGGAAGACATTCAAGTATGAGGAAGAAATTAGATAGATTGAAGAAGAAGAAAGAGAGCTTGAAGAGCTAGAAGCACTTATTGTCAAAAGAGTACCGAGAGGAAAAGGTAAGTATGAAGTAAAATTTCCTCTTAAATTTTTTTCTTGCAATAAAATAGGTCATTTTGCATGAAGGTGTCTGGAAAGAGTTGCTAAACCAAAACATAACAAGCCTATATTTTAGAAGAAGTGTTACTATGATGCTAATGAAGGTGTGACAGATGATGAATTTGATAAAGGAAATAGAAGTGGTGATGAATGGGTATTTATTTCTATCAAGGAAAATAATCTTGTATCTACCAAATCTATTGGTTGTACAAATGCGGAGAAATCCCTGGCTACTTGAGTTGAAGAAAAAGATGAATGGGTAATTGATAGTGGATGTTCACATCATATGATGGGAGAAAAAAGTAAGTTTGTAAGCTTGGAAAATTATGATGGTGGTGTTAGATTTGGTGATAATATAGCTAGTGTGATCTATGGAAGAGGTTGCTTTTCTCTTGATGGTAAGCATAATAATGATGATGTTTTGTATGTGGAAGGCTTGAAGCATAATCTTTTGAGTGTGGTCAAATGGTTGATAAGGGATACAATCTTCAGTTCAAGGATGGAAAGTGCAAAATATTGAGTTCTGGAAATGAAATTACATCAGGTACAAAAACAAAAGGTAATATCTTTCACTTGAGTGTTGCTAGTAAAATTTGTTTGATTGCTCAAGTTGATGAAAGTTGGTTATGGCATAGGAGGTCGTGTGATGTTAACTTTGATAATATTTTCAAGATAAGTTCCACTAAGGCTGTGAGAGATCTACCTAAGTTGGTGAAACCTACTAATGCAATATGCAAGGAATGTCAATTGGGAAAGAAAACTAGGATTTCATTTCAGAGTAAAAAGCATTGTTCAAATGAATTGTTAGAGCTTGTGCATACTGATTAGTGTGGTTTCTCTAAGGTCAGAAGTTTACAAGGTTACAACTATCTCATGTTACTCATTGATTATTATTCTAGAATGGTATGGGTTCCTTTATTAAGGGAGAAATATTAAGCATTGGAAAAGTTCAAGATCTTTAAAGCTATGGTTGAGACATAGATAGGTTTGAAGATTAAATTTTTGAGACCAGATAGAGGTGGTAAATTCACTTCTGGTGAATTTAATTCTTTTTATGAAGAACATGGAATAAAGAGATAATTATCTGTACCATAGACCCCTCAACAAAATGGAGTTGTGGAAAGGAAGAACAAAATAATTGAAGATGCTACTAGAACTATGATGCTGGAAGGAAATGTCCATCATATCTATTGGAGAGAAGCTATGAGTATTGTTGTGTAAACACTCAATCGAGAACAAATCAATGGTGATACTAGTAAGACCCCTTTTGAGATATGGACTCGTCAAAAGCCTACTACTAAATACTTCAAGATATTTGGAAGCAGATGTTATATTAAGAGAGATTGAAACATAGGAAAGTTTAATGCTAGGAGTGATGAAGGCATCTTTTTGGGTTATTCTACTAAAAGTAAGTCCTACCAATGTTACAATAAAAGATTGAAGAAAGTGGTTGAAAGTGTGAATGTCAAGGTTGATGAAGACTTAGGTACACTATCCAGAACCTGTGGATATAACTCTAATGATCAGGATGAAGGTACAAACCAAGGAAAGCAAGTTCAGACTACAAATCAAGTGCAAATCAATCCAGTAAATCAAGAAAATGAAGAAGAGGGATAAACTGGTGAAAGAGCAAAAGAGAGATTAGAAGAACCTAAAGTTGAAGAACATCTTAAGAAGACTCTGAGGTATGTAAGACTATATGATTTAGAAGATCAGATTATAGGTGATAAGAACAAAGGTGTCTAGAATAGGAGAAAGATTGCAAAAGAGTATTGCTTAATTTCAAAGACCGGGCCTACTAGTGTGAATGAAGTATGTAAAGATGAGCATTGGGTTCAAGAAATGAAAGAATAGTTAAAATAGATTGAAAAGAATGATATATGGATTCTTGTTCCCAGACCTAAGGATAAGAATGTCATTGGAACCAGATGGGTCTTTAGAAACAAATTGAATGATCAAGGTGAAGTGGTTAGAAACAAAGAAAGACTAGTATGTAAAGGATATTCACAAATTGAAGGAATTAATTTTGAAGATACCTTTTCCCCTGTTGCTAGAATTGAAGCTGTAAGATTATTTCTTGCCAATGTTGCTCACAAGAACTACAATGTTTATCAGATGGATGTCAAAACAACTTTTTCTAAATTGTTAATTGGAAGAAGTGTATGTTGAGCAACCTGATGGATTCTAGTTAACTGATAATGAAGATATGGTGTTTTGGTTAAAGAAATCATTATATGAACTCAAGCAAGCCCCTAGAGCATGGCATGTAAGATTGGACAAGTATTCGTTGAAGCTTGGATTTAACAAAGGTATTGCTGATAGTAATTTGTATTTCAAGATTGATCATAATAAATATTTTATTGTTGAAGTCTTTGTTGATGATATCATTTTTGGGGGAGTTGATGGTTTGTGCATGAAGTTTTCTAATGAGATGCATAATGAATTTGAGATGTTTATGATTGGTGAGATGAAATTATTTTTGGGATTGCAAATTACTTAGTTAGATAAAGGGATTTTTATATCTCAGTCCAAGGATGTGAAGGAATTGTTTAAGAAGTTTGGTATGAAAGATTCAAAGATAGTTGGTACACCTATGGTGATCGGATGCAAGTTGACAATAGAAGATGATTCTCTGAAAGAAAATAAGACAAGATATAGATCAATGATTGGTGGATTGTTGTACTTAACTCAAAATAGGCATGATATCATGAATGATGTATGTATTGTTGTAGGATTTCAAGCTAATCTGAAGGAATATCATGTGACTATTGTGAAGAGAATTTTTAGATACTTGAAGGGAACTATTGATCTTGGCCTATGGTATCCTAAATATGATGAACTTACCTTGAGTACCTTTACTGATGCTAATTGGGTAGGATATGTGAATGACATAAAAGGTACTAGTGGTGGAGAATTTTTCTTGGGTAAGAAGCTAATTTCATGGTTGAACAAGAAGCAGAATGCCATTGCCTTGTCTACTACAGAGGTCAAATACATTGTTGCTGCTAATAATTATTCTCAAGTATTATGGATGAAATAGATGCTGAAGGATATTAGAATTGTATATGATGAGCCTATTGCTATATTCTGTGATAACTCAAGTTCTATTAACATTTCCAAGAATCTAGTGCTGCATTAAAAAACAAAGCATATATCTATCAAGTTTCACTTTTTGAGGGAGAAGGTAAGTGAAAAGGAAGTCAGATTGGAGTATGTTCCTACTAAGGAGTAGATTGCAAACATTTTTACCAAGCCATTGCTTAAGGATACTTTTGAGTATCTAAGAGGGAAGTTAGGGGTGATTACCCCTCCTAATCAAAACTAAGGATGCATTACATTGCATTATTTCATTCATTTCATAATCATATCTTAATTTGGATTGATGTTGTGGTGGCTGCTAGTCAGGGGGAGTAGTCAGATGGTTCAAAAATTCAAATATGTGGTTCGAAGATTAGATAAATTTTTCATTGATGTAAACGAGGGAGAAGATTCATGTGAATAACTGGTGATTATCTGAGGAGAAGAGCCTTGTGGGGAGAAATATTATGTGAAAGTGTTGAGGAGAAGATGAGTCAAATCCTAAGCAGGAGTTAGTTGCACTGATGGTGTTTTTCACATCATGTGTTGCCATCAATGCCAAAGGGGGAGATTATTTGATGTTTTGATTGTTTTGCTGATATGTGGTTGTAATTTATGTCAACACTATTAGCATAAATGTATTTGAAGCTATATATGTCAAGGATATTGAGAAAGTTGCAATAAATGAGTTGTAGGTTGTCAGTGTTGAAGTGAATTTCAATATGTCAGTTATTTATTTCTATACATTGTTGATCAGAGGTTGTAGACTAAATTATTTGTTGATAAGTGTATCTATTTTATCCACATCGAGTTTTAGAGATCCACATGAAGATTTGATCGAGTTATGAATATTTTCATTCTGACAGCTTTTTTGTTTCTTCAATTGGTGTTCCTGATTGAAGATGATGATATTTTAGTTAGTTCAGTTATTGTGGATGCTTCTCTTGTGATTTGTGATTCTCGGGGATGTTTCTAGATACTTCTCTATCTTTGTTGCACGTCCACATTGATTGTTGTGCTCATGGTTGGCAATTTTCTCTTACGTGTTCATGTTTTTCTTATTCTTGGATGACATAGTGTTTGTAGCATATTATGGATTTTCAAGGAGAAGTTAATTGAAGTATCTTCATGTTAGAGATATTGATTTGGGTCCTCACTAAGTTTTGGTTGACCTTGGTTGATTCGCATTGATAATCTTTGATATTTTGGGCTAATAGTTTATATTCATTTTATTATTTCTTTGTGGCCAACTTGTAGCAATGAAACTTCTTGTTGTGGATATATAAGAACAATTGTTTATTTGAATTGAAGTGTGAAAGGGTATGCCGAATGTGTGTGTAGACATACAAAATTAGCATCATTCATATTCATCCATTCATTAGGTAAATCAAGTTCATTAAATTCAATCTCCTAAAGGCCATTCATTTAAATTGAATAAATTAACTTTATTTAATTTAAGCCTATCATCATCCTTTTAATTAAATAAATAAAACCTTTATATAATTAAATCTGAAATCATCTTTCATCTCCCTTTGATTTAGTTTAATCCCTAAAATTGAAGTCAAATGGGTCAAATCACCTAATCACTCACTAAATTAATCTAATCCTGATTAATCTAATCTAATCACCCATCACATCCTCTAGCTTTTCCCACTTGCACAAATAAATAATTTTAATTCATTTATTAAAATCCTCATTTTCCATCAACAAGGCATCTTTGGAGAATATTCCTCAAGTTTGAATTTGAAAACAAGTTGACTTGTCCCTTCCAACGTGGCAATAACTCCCCTCTTACATGTCCCCCACTTGGCATTTAAGTCTCTTTTTCTCCCTCCAACAAGCCAAATTTGAATTTGAAAAGGCCAACTAATCTCATTTATTGGCACATTGACCAAAACTTGCACATCCTCCATCCACTCACAAGGTGACAAGTGGCTCCTTCTTATTGGCTAAATCTTTATCCCACATTGCTCTCTTTTGGGAACTTTTTCAACTTGAGATTCTATAAATAGAAGGCTCATTCTTCATCTTTTCATCCACAATCTTCATACAAAGTTACTCTCTTCAATTGAGAGCTAATTTTGTCCATTGCATCTTCATCATTGGCATTATCAATTGTCGGGAAAGGGTAAATTTTCACATCAAAGTGACACCAATCCACTATGGGATAGATATGTATCACACTTTTTATGCTCTCAATTAGTTTATTTAATATTTTGTTGTTTTGATTGCATTGTGAAGCATGATTCAATATTTCATAGGAGTGCTTAGTTTGGTTTACTTCATTTACTAATAAATCTAATGTTTGTTGACATTTGAGATAAATAAATAAAAAAGTGCTCACATTTTGGTGCCCACTGTGGAGCAATATTGATATTGTTCTCCCTCTACCATGAACTTGTTTGTCATCTTAGTCAATTTTGTGATATCTTATTAATTAGCAATGATATATCATAGTTCATTTCAGATTACTGTTAAACCTATTTTATTGAACACTAAACTTATTACAAGTTGATGTTCTTTTGATTTGCTAAATCTTCCATTATTGATTACTGCTTAGATATCAAAATTTTTGTTCCATATCCTTAGATCAGGTGTAACAATTATGGTGGTGAGTTGTTTAAAAAAAAAACACTTTTATTCAATTTATGAAACTTTTATCGAGCATCATCAGACATTTTTGTCGAGCCTCGTCTTTATTTGTGTAGTGTGCATTCATTAATGTTGAAACTACTTACATTTTTTAGTTCACTTGTTGATTTGTTTGAGGCAATATTTTTGCAGTAGTATCTTTTCGAGCACCACAAAGTGATGGTAATTTGTGAAATAGCAACCATTTTGAGCCACCCATTTTGAGAAATGAACATCAGTTTAGGGTACACTTTCATTGAGTGTTGTTTTTTTTTTTACTTGTAGTTGCTCAAAATAAATATTCGTGTTTTTACCTTGATTTTCCTTGTCTCAAATTTCTACTGTGTATTTTCCCCACGGCCTATGCCACACACCTCTATAGCACTTCTAGGGAGTCATCGCTGCCCCACATTGACCTGTGTGTCAGCTTCCTATGGAGCCTTGTTCCACACTAGGCCCCTCCTCCGACTGCTTATTCACTTTGACAAGGTCAAGATATTCACAGTTGGAAGACAACCATCGCCTGAGACTCACAAGTCTTTTTAAAACATTGGTGAAGTTCAACACATTTAGCGTCTTACAAAAACCATCATCCTTATAGGCACTCAGATTGGAGTCCACCAAAGTTGTCTTGCAGTCACTTAGTGGTTGGGAATTTATTTTCAAAGTTAGAAGAGAAGTGCTATCAATGATGCCGTATAGATGTGAATCTAGGAAAGATCTTTCCTGCACAATGAAAGTGGCCCATACGTTCTCTAGAATTGTGGCAAAGGATCTTGAGCTTTCCATGTCTTGTGTTTAATGTAGAAAGGATGGTATCAGTTTGGAGTGATCAAGAGGACCATGATGGTATTAAAGGATAGAATCTTGTTCCAACATGCCTATTTTTGGCATAGGAAGCATCGATGCTTGTCGAAGGAGGAGAGCAAGGAAGCATCATAAGTGTAAAGCTTCACTATGAGAAGCCTATTGCAATACAAACCCTTTCATATTAAATGGTTGTTAAGTGCCCATTCCTTCTACCACGGGTTTTGGAGAAATTTTGCAATTAAAGTAAATATCGCTTGGAAAGCAGGATAATTTTTTTGCAAAAAACCTATTCGTACCATTCTCATGCATAGAAGGAAAAGAAAAAGAAAAAGAAAAAGAAATGTTGGTTGGTTTATGGGATCTCGATTTAAATGTTAAACTAAATTCTCTATTGTTTTTGAAATATGTATGTATTTCTCTGAGATTTTGTTATCTAACAAGAAGATCAAATAAGAGTACTGATTAACAGTAGAGATCAGAAGCTAGGGGTAGAAGGAATTAAATGCCCGACCAGAGGTCCCTCAACAATAAATGTTGATATCCGTGGAATAAGAAAATATGATGTGGTTTTTTGTTGGCCTTTACTTGCCTTGTTTTAGCAGCTGCTATGAGCCATTCAAATCATCATAGTTTTGTTTTGTTTTTATTTTTTATTTTCTCTCCATATTTATGTGTTTGGCTCGGTCTTTAATGCACGATCTTACATCTTCTATTTGCATTAACTTGAATGTTTCTTAAATAGGTTAGTGGGTACAGCTTTAAGGTTGTCAATTGCATGATGTTGACAAATATTTATGTGGCATTTATTGTGTCAAATTTATACATGCCAACTACATTAGTTTGAAAGTTTCTAAGATAATCTTTGTAGATCAAGATATGAAGTCTTTTTTAAATCCTAATGCTATCTATTTAAGCAGAGGTTGTAAGTAGGTTTGTGGGGCAAATGTTTAACAAGTTATTCTTGTAGTAACTATTAAACTAATTTATTTTTTTTCAAACATTTGTCTCCAAGGAATTGTTTTTCTTCTTGTTTTAGCGAATACATTATGTTTAAAACTGTATTTGTTATGATAAGATATTAGATATTCTTTGAAATAAATCTTATTTGTCATGGTTTTGTGATGCTTAAAGGAAAATGAGGAAAACAAATGCAGGAAGGAAAAGCGAGGCAGAATTTTCGTTCGCACCAAAGACTTGCAAAAATTTAAGCATAAGAAGCAATCTTTGGAGGAATCTTGGAGAATTGAGCATTAAATTCAGAGTTTATAAAGCATTTTTAAATGCTTTGAGCTCCCATTTTATGCTTTATTTTTCTATTTGAGATCAAGTCACATCATTTTTGGGCTCTTAAAAAGAACACTTCAATTTCTTGTTACAAAAGGAACTTAAAATGAACTTTAGGAAAAACTTACTAAAGTTGGTTTTCAGAGTTAACAATTGAACAAGGAAAGTTTTCACATTTCTTTTGGTGCTTTAAAATATATCAAAATTATTGCTTTGTGGGACTTAAAATGAACATCTATCTTTTATGCTTTGTAATATTTTTTGAAAAATAATCTCATCTAAAAGGGTGTATGCACTTCTTGCGCACTTCATGGAGATCTTGAGAATCAAAAGTACTTTTGATAACATTAAGTTGCATAAAATATTTCCTCCACACTTCATTTTGGGAACTAAAATTGAAAAAATCTTGTGAGTGTAAGTTAGGTATATCGCGTGTGTTCTCCCTTTGTTTCTAAATAAAGGTCAATCAAAATACGGATGTGCTTGCTCACTATTGTTTACCTTTAGAGGGGCCTACCTAAGAGACACATTTGAAAGGAGAACTCAAAGGTGACTCCAATCAATTTTTCATTCGGGCCGGTATATAAATGGATATATGTTTGCAAATCATACAAATATTTTTTGAAGTCCAAACAAGATGTTAACGAATCCGTGTATTAATCCAAGTCAAGGTAACACCATGCAAAATCAAAGTTACCTAAATCAAGGAAATGTGATTCCAAAAATCAACAATGTTCAATTTCAACCTATCGTGCCAAATCTAAACATCATCCAAAATTAGAACATTGTCCAAAATCAATCGATCCAAGGAAATCTATCAACCACCAATCAAATCATTGCGTCAAATCCTCCAAATATACCATTGATATCATAACAACAGATGGTATCCAATTAAACAACAATGCCGATCCTGAGAAATCAAAACCTAGTCTCCCAAGGACCTATCACCTTAGTCATTCCAACCATCACTATCACTTCAATCATTCCAACCACCACTCTCACACCTATCACATCTCAACCCCTCACTACCATGATCACTCCAAGTGTATCTCAACCACCTATCACTACATCCAACACAATTCTAAATCTTCCACCACTACCACCTAAACCAAACACAGTAGGCCAATACAGTAATGCATTAAAAGCTTACCAATCCTACCAAAAAGCACTCTAGTAGTGCCAAGATGCTTAGGCTACCCAAGACTTCCAAGCTGCACAAACTACTCAAGCTACCCAACAAACACAAGCACAAACACAAAAAATGATACCTATTGGGGACAATGATCAGGATTCAACCAAAGACCATGTTGAAAATTTCTCTACATTACCTAACGAGTTAGAGTGCATATCTCAAGAATTCATTCCAAATAATGATCAACATATTTCACCAAAGTCTAGCAATGGTCATTTCCAAGACATATTGACATCCTTCAACCTCATGGTTGCAGATATTGAAGAAATATTCAAATCAACATTTGATCCAAGTCCACTAAAAAAAGAAGAGGATATTAAGCCAATTCCCATGCCTAATAATGACATCCAAGAACCTTTTATAATCAATCCATCCTTTGAAACTGACCCATGTCAATAACTTGATCCAAAGCATGTTGAAAGCAATTTTGAAATTATTCAAGATCAAGAATTTGTATCTCCAAGATACTATAATGACTTAGTGGACACTCTCCTATCTATATAGGATGCCACAGATAATGATCATATCCACATAGCACATACTTCTCCATCTACCCATGAGATGCTCTCTTTGGATGGACACATAGATGGTCTTCATTCATAACATGATTCCTTTACTGTTGATATTAGTACACAAAGGGAGTAGGTTATTGATTCCTACAGTCAAATTGAGTTGTCAACATTAGGATCAGATGTATCCCAAATTTAGACTGAGGACATCATTAATAAATATATCCAAAATTATCCACTCAAGGAAAGAAGTAAGACAGAACAGGGTATTCTAGAGTCAGCAAAACAAAAAATTCAAATCACGTCATCTACAAAGGTCACTTATCAAAGCATGCTTACTAAACATGACATCTCAAAATAGGAAGAATCAAGGAACAAAGGTGCTGCTACCACCATACTAGGGGAAACTATGTCTCAAGCAAATGTCAACATAGGGAGCGCAAAGAATCCTTATGATGAAATTGATGCCAATACTACAACTAACCATGTCATGAATCTTCATCCACCCATCACCCTATCCATGAATTGGGACCAACATCAAAAGAAATATTTGAATCAAACACAAAGAATGTTATCAAAGAAAAAGAAGCTGAGAAGCATAATGGACAAATCAAATACGCATGGATACCAAAACAGACAAAGAAAGATTATCCCTCTCAAACTCCATTATTCAAAGAAACTATGGGGAAAAAAAAGAAGGGAAAAGTATTCATGAAGGATGTCCACAAAAGAAAAAGTAGGATTTTCAAGTGACGTACAAAGTGTATCAAGCAGTTGGTCCTAACTCCATGCACACTTTTGTATCCACCCATCATTGCTCATCTTCCCAAGTCTGGAGAGTCAAGGGTTCCAATCTATCAACCAATCCATCTCTTATCAATAAACACACTCCATACATGCCTCCACGCATGATATCCAATTCTCAAATTGACAACATATTGGCAATGACCCTTCATCATGAGGATTATGAAGGAACTCTATCACAATGTTTACATAGAGACAGATTTAACCCTGGTATCAATAAAGTAGATCAAGAATCCCAAAAGTTGCATTCAAGTGCACGTATCTTAGCAAAGCAAATTATTCAAGAAGGCTATCAATGACACATCATGACAAAAGCATCTACATTAGAAACACCTTGTGGTTCGGCATGAGCTTTAAATCTTTCACAAAAAAATACAAAAAATAAAAAATTTTATGAAAATCCAAAAAAAATAGAAAAAGGATTGAAAACAGTAAAGAAAAAAATTATCCTCTACCAAAAACCGCATAGGCGGTACTTTGGATAGGTACCATGATGAAAACTTGGAAAACATGCATCATGTGTAGAATCGAGCATCTACGTACGCCAATTCAGGAGGAAGCATCTTATCACATCTATAATAAGGCCATCATTCCATCCATCTCAACCATAATAAATCCATTCATCCATAAACCAATTATTTGATCCATCTCTATCCATCTGCAAGTTATCTTCATCTTGAAAAATTTTGGTGCACACTTTACGCTTGCATATGGTAAACATCTTGGCATGGGCCATTTTCATTGATCCTATCCTATGCAACATTATTTGAGCCATGAAGCATTATCCAAATGAGCATTCTTTATCTGAACATTATATCTTATCACAAGATAATCCTTGGAATCCTTTGCATGCTTTCCATATCCATCAATCCATACACCTATCCGAGCATCCACACATCAAATTCCATACATTGCTAGACATTGGTGGCATCTTGCTTCAGGAATAAATCTTGATCTATATCCTCCAACTTATGTGGTGATCCAAACATTGGAAAATGTGAAATAAAATTGGTCCACCACTTGTGAGAAAAATTCCAAATCACTAACCTATGGCACATTTTGATGAGAACATGTACTTATCAAGCTTCATCTTTCATCAAACATCAATCCAAACAATCAATACTAGTCGCATCTAATTTTCATGTCAAACATCACATCAAATCATTTGAACAACTTTTGTTCCAAATCAAGCTTCATTAATCATGATCAATCAAATCCAATAAAAAAATCATCTCAGGATATTCTTGTGTTGCTTAACACTATCCTTGCATTGTTGTGTATCCTCAATGTTATCATCATCAATCCCTCATCATCTTGGGATATCCATCTTAATCCTTGTGTTGTGTAACACTATCCTTGCATTGTTGTATCCTCAACAATGTTATCATCATCAATCCATCAATCCGATCAATCAACCTTAGCTTGGTTTTCAACAAAATCAAACAGAGCACTAATATCATCACACATATCCATATCCAAATTGTCAAAATTGTGTGAAAATAAATAAAAATTTAAAACCAAGAAAATCCAAAAACATCCAAAATCATATCAAAATCCAAAAATAGATCAAAAAAATAGAAACGCGTCAAAAAATGGTATCCGAACTACGCCATCTCGAAGCTTAAATGTAGGAAATGCTAATCTTTGATCAGCCCCCAAGACATCAAAATCCAAAACATCAAAATCACATCAAAATCCAAAACATTCATAAAATCTCAGAAAACCCCAAAACATTGGAAAATCCAAAAATCCAAAAACATTTGAAAACACAAAAACCAAAATCAGCCTCAAAACATTCCAAAAATGTCAAAAACATTCAAAATATTTGAAAACATCCATCTGTAGCATCTCGCTTTCACTCGAAATAATCAATTATCCATAATAAATTGATCATCACCTTCATCCTTTGGGAAAAAAAATAGAAACAACCACAACAATTAGCAAAAGAAAACTTCAAACACAAAATCAAAATAAAAAAAATAAAATTTTAAATGCAAAATCAAACTCTTGATCATTTTCAAACATGTCAATCAACCTTATATCAACAGCCTATCAATCAACTTATCAAACCATCATCATCCTATACAATGCATGTCCTAGGATATATCGTTTCGACAATGGACATCATTTTGGATATCACCTTGGATTCTTATCCTATCAAAACATATCCCTTTGGCTGAAGGTATGAAGAACATTGGCTTGTTTGTGTACTTGGTCCTTTCTTTTGATTTATCTTATTACGCTCATTCCAATAACCTCTTGATGATGTCTAATCAAAGCGATTTAGAGAGATAGGAATGGGGCAACAATCATTATCTTTTGTCTGATGTGCTTGTTGGTCATTCTTGTAATATAACTTGGTGAATACTTGCTTTGTTAGATATGTATAGAGGGTGTTTTGGGAAGCTTGTTAACTATTGCATTGATAGGTTATACCTTTTTTTGTTTTGGTCCAAGATGTTTGAAACATCTAAAGTGCATCCTAGCAAGGTTTTCGTATGTCAGGTGTGAACAAGAATACTCCTATTTGTTTGTTGAGTCAAAGTCCATCGCACTAAGTACAATGCCATCTTGGTTCTTTATACCTTGATACATCATATCTATGTGTGTTATCAAACATAAGGTAAGTGACCCTTTTAAAGTCCCAATCCCTGATAAGAAAATCATCATCATCCATTTCTCATCATCATCTTAGCATAAAGCTGGCTTGTTGGATCCTCTTGTCATCATCTATTTCTTCTTTTCTGCACTAACATCATGCCAAAACAGTTAATAATCATCACTAGTGCATCCATCCTGCATCCAAAAACCATCAAAAATTTTCATATCATCTCACATGCATGTTCATCATCATAATATAGATCTGTTAGTCTAAGCATCTAATAAAATCATACATTTGCATAAAACATCCAATGCATAATCATATAGGCATTATCGCATCATCCATCTCACATGCATCATATCATCATTTAAGTCATTTAGGATAATATAGATTGGTTATTCTAAGCATCTTAAAACCATCTCATTTGCATCATCATCATAACCATCCATACGTCCATCTTGAACCCCTCTATCTTGAGATCAACCATCAAATCGAATCTTTTCGCTTGATCTCTCAAGGGGGCAATGTACTAGTGTACTTCTTTCTGCTAGGGAATCCAATTGAATTTTTATCATGGCAAGTTTATTCTTTGAACCAACATAGCAATTGCATTGCTTCAAAGAGGGGAAAATGTAGACATATGAAATTAGCATCATTCACATTCATCCATTCATCAAGTAAATCAAGTTCATTAAATTCAATCTCCTAAAGGTCATTCATTTAAATTGAATAAATTAACTTTATTTAATTTAATCCTATCATCATCCTTTTAATTAAATAAATAAAACCTTTATTTAATTAAATCTGAAATCATCTTTCATCTCCCTTTTATTTACTTTAATCCCTAAAATTGAAGTCAAATGGGTCAAATCATCTAATCCCTCACTAAATTAATCTAATCTAATCACCCATCACAACCTCTAGCTTTTCCCACTTGCACAAATAAAGCAATTTAATTCATTTATTAAAATCCCCATTTTCCCTCAACAAGGCATCTTTGGAGAATATTCCTCAAGTTTGAATTTGAAAACTAGTTGACTTGTCCCTTCCAACATGGCAATAACTCCCCTCTTACATGTCCCCCACTTGGCATTTAAGTCTCTTTTTCTCCCTCCAATAAGCCAAATTTGAATTTGAAAAGGCCAACTAAGCTCATTTATTGGAACATTGACCAAAACTTGCACATCCTCCATCCACTCACAAGGTGACAAGTGGATCCTTCTTATTGGCTAAATCTTTATCCCACATTGCTCTCTTTTGGGCACTCTTTCAACTTGAGACTCTATAAATAGAAGGCCCATTCTTCATCTTAGCACCCACAATCTTCATGAAAAGTTAATCTCTTCAATTGAGAGCTAATTTTGTCCATTGCATCTTCATCATAGGAATTATCAAGGGTTGGGAAAGGGTCACTTTTCACAACAAAGTGACACCAATCCACTATGGGATAGATATGTATCATGCTTTTTATGCTCTCAATTAGTTTATTTGATAATTTTTTGTTTTGATTGCATTGCGAAGCATGATTCAATATTTTATAGGAGTGCTTAGTTTGGTGTACTTCATTTGCTAATAACTCTAATGTTTATTGAAATTTGAGGTAAATATAGAAAAAAGTGCTCACAGTGTGTGTGCATGAATAATATTCTAAATCATTCGAAGGAAGAGTAGAGTGTGAAGAAGGGTGAAGAAAAGTGGAGAAGTGTTCATGTGCTTAAGTGGTGTGGATGCTAAAATATGAAAATGGCTTATAATCTAACACACACATTAGCATGGTTAGTTGTTAAAAAAAGCAAAATTTCAACATCCATATGAGATAATCTAACATGTTTTAAAATGCTATCCAATAACAAGATAAATAAAAGTATATAAAGAAAAACATGAAGTATATCTATCCCATATTGGATTGGTGCTACTTTGATGTGAAAAGTAGCCCTTTACCAACCCTTGATAATGCTAATGATGAGGATGCAATTGTGATGGAAAAAATTAGTTCTCAATTGAAGAGAGTGACTTTGCATAGGATTTGTGTATGATTTGATGAAGAATGAAGCTTTTTTTTATATATTATTTTGATGAAAGAAATAGCCAAATGGATGAATGTGGGACAAAGATTTAGCCAATAAGATGGAGCCACTTGTCAACCTGTGATAGGATGAGGAATGGGCACATTTTGGTCAATGTGCCAAAGAGGGGGAGATTCAAATTTGAATTTAAGAGTTAAATGATAACTTTTGCCTTTGCAAGGGACATGTAAGAGACATGTAGGACCTATTAAATGCCTTGTTGGATGTACATTTCAACTTGTTTTTGAATTCAAATTTGAGGGAATATTCCTCAAAGATGCCATAATGAGGGAAAATGCTGATTTTAATAAATGAAATAAAATGCTTTATTGGTGCAAGTGGGAAAAGCTAGAGGATGTGATGGGTGGTTAGATTAGTTTAATTAAGATTAGCTTAAGATGATGATTAGATGATTTTGACCAATTTGATTTATTTAAATAAAAAAGGGATGGAATATGCATTTGGATTTCAATTAAATAAAGTTTGGTTTATTTAATTAAAAGGTTGATGTGAGACATAAAATAAACAAAATTGATTTATTTAATTTAAATGGATAACCTTAGGAATGAATTAAATAGACCTAATTTACTTGGTGAATGGATTTGATGAGCTTGATTAATTTAATGAGCAGATGAATATGAACTAGGTGCATAATTCTAATTTCACGTGTCTACATTTTTCCCCTCTTTGAAGCAATGTACTTGCTACGTTGGTTCAAAGAATAAACTTGTCATGATCAAAATTTAAAAATTTATTATTTTTTCAGATGCTGCAGTGGAAAGTACACTAGTACATTTCCCCCTCGAGAGATCGAGTGAAATTTTTTGATTTGATGGTCGATCTCATGAAAAAGAGGTTCAAAATGGATGGTATGGATGATTGCGATGATGATGCAAATGAGATAATCATGCGATAATGCCTATATGATTATGTAATAGATTTTTTATGCAAATGTATGATTTATGAGATGCTTAGACTAACAAATCTATATTATGATGATGACTATGTATGTGAGATGATATGTCGAATGTTGATGGTTTGTGGATGTAGGATGGATGTAGGATGGATGCATGATGGATGCATGATGGATGCATTGGTGAGGTTATGTTAGCATGGAGAGAAGAAAGAAGAAATGAGATGATGACAAGAGGATCCAACAAGTCCATGATTTGATGAGACTTTATTAGAGATGCCGATGATGATAGATGATGCTTTGCTTATCAAGGATTGGGATTTTAAAATGGCTACTTACCTTATGTTTGATAACACACATAGGTGCGATGCGTCAAGGTATAAAGAACTAGGATGGCATTGCACCTGGTGAGATGGACTTTGACTTGACAAATAGATAGAAGTATTCTTGTTCACACTTGACATACGGAAACCTTGCTAGGACGTACCTAACAAAGCAAGTATTCGCCAAGTTATTTTACAAGAACGTCCAAAAAGCATAGCAGACAAAAGGATAATGATTGTTGCCCCATTCCTATCTCTCTAAATCCTTCGTTCGGATATCATCGAGAGGTCCTTGGAATGAGTGCAATAAGATAAATCAAAAGAAGAGATCAAGTACGCAAACAAGACAATGTTCTTCATACCTCTAGCCAAAGGGATTTTTTTTGATAGGACAAGAATCCAAAGTGATATCCAAAATGATGCCCATTGTTAGAATGATATATCCTAGGAAATGCATTGTATAGGATGATGATGGGTTGATAAGTTGATTGATAGGCTATTGATATAAGGTTGACTGACATGTTTGTGAATGATTAAGAGTTTGATTTTGTGTTTAATGGTTTGTTCTTTCTATTTTGATTTTGTGGTTGAAGTTTGCTTTTGCTAATTGCTATGATTGTTTCTATTTATGTTGCCAAAGGATGAAGGTGATGATAAGTTTATTATGGATGATTGATTATTTCGAGTGAAAGTGAGATGAGACAGATGGACTTTTTCAAATATTTGGAAGTTTTTGATTTATTTTTTTTGCAATGTTTTGAGGTTGTTTTTGGTATTTTTCAAGATTTTCAAATGTCTTGATTTTTTATTTTCTAATGTTTTTGGGCTTTTATAAGATTTTATGATTTTTTTTGGATTTTGTGTTTTGGGGGCTGATCAAAGATTAGCCTTGCTTATGTTTAAGCTCAAAAATGATGTAGTTCGAATTCCAATGTTTTTGATGTTTTTTTTTTGAATTTTTGAATTTTTTGGATTTTTCGCATGATTTTGATAATTTGGATAAGGATGTGTGTGAAGATATCAGTGCTCTATTTAGGATTTTCTTGAAAAGAAAGCTAAGGTTGACTGATCGAATCAATGGATTGATGATGATGATAACATTGTTGAGGATACACAACAATGCAAGGATTGATTGATGAGGATTGATGATGATAACATTGTTGAGGATGCACAAAAATGCAAAGATAGTGTTAAGCAACACAAGGATTGGGATGGATATCCCAAGATGATGAAATTGTTGAGGATACACAACAATGCATGGATAGTGTTAAGCAAGACAAGGATATCCTGAGATGATGATTTTTTGATTGGATTTGATTGATCATTATTGATGAAGCTTGGTCTGAAACAAAAGATGTTTTGGATGATTTGATGTGACGTTGAAGCATGCATTAGATGCAATTGATAGTGACTATTTGGATTGATGTTCAATAAAAGATAAAGCCTAATAAGGAGCATCTTCTTTTCAAAATATGCCATGGGCTAGTGATTTGGATTTTGGATTGCAAATTCTTGATCAATTTGATTTCACATTTGCCAATGTTAGGATCACCACATAAGTTAGAGGATATAGACCAATATTTATTCTCAAAGAAAGATGTGAGATATTTTCCCCCAATGTCTAGCAATGTATAAAATGTCATGGATGGATGCTTGGATAGGTGTATGGATGGATGGATATGGTAACTATGCAAAGGATGCCAAAGATTATCTTGTGATAAGATAAGGTGTTTGAACAGAGGAATGCTTCATTGGATAATGCTTCACAGCTTAGATAACATTGGATAGGATAGGATCAGTGAAAATGACCCATGTCAAGATGTTTACCATAAGCAAGTGTAAAGTGTGCCCCAAACTTTCATCAAGATTGAGATAACTTGGATGATGGATGTAGATGGATGAAAATGGATTAGATAAATGGTTTATGGATGAATGGATTTATTATGGCTGAGATGGATGGAATGTTGTATTTATTATGGATGGGATGAGATGCTTTCACTTGAACTGGTGCACGTAGATGCTCGATTCCACACATGATGCTTGTTTTCTAGGATTTCATCATGGTCTTTCCCAAAGTGCCACCATAGTGGTTTTCACTAGCAGATGATTTTTTATCTTTACTTTTTTCAATCCTTTTTTCTAATTTTTTTGGATTTTCATATTTTTTCATATTTTTGGTTTTTCTAAAAGATTTTAAGCTCATGTTGAATCACCCTGTGGTGTCGATGTAGATGCTTTTGGCATAATGTGGCATCGATATCTTGCTTGAAGAAGCTGCTTTACTAAGATACACGCACTTGAATACAACTTTTGAGATTCTTGATCTACTTCATTGATATCAGAGTTAACTTTGTTTCTGTGTGCACATCGTTATAGAGTGCCTTCTAAATCCTTATGATGAAGGGTCGTTTCCAATACATGGTCAATACGAGAATTCGATATCATGCATCAAGGCATGGATGGAGTGTGTTTAGGGATAGGAGATGGATTGGTTGACAGTTTGGAACCTTTGACTCTCCAAACTTGGGAAGATGAGCAATGATGGGTAGATATGAAAGTATGTGCAGAATTAGGACAAACTACTTGATATACTTTGTACATTTCTTGAAAATCTTGCTTTTGCTTTTTTGGACATCTTTGATGGATACTTTCCCCTTTTATATTTTTCCCCATAGTTTGTTTAACTAATGGAGTTTGATAGGGATAATGTTTCTTTGTATTCTTTGGTATCCACTTGTATTTGATTTGTTCATTATGCTTCTCATCTTCTTTTTCTTTGATAAAATTATTTGTACTTTGATTCAAATCTTTCTTTTGACATTGGTCCCAATTTGTGGATGGGGTGATGGGTGGATGAAGATTCATGACGTGGCTGGTTGTAGTATTGACACTAGTTTCATCATAAGAACTCTCTGTGATCCCTATGTTGACATTTTCTTGAGACATAGTTGCCCCTAGTATGGTGGTAGTGGTAACTTCAATCTTTGATTTTTCTTATTCTAATATGTCATGTTTAGAATGCATTCTCTGATAAATGACCACCATAAGTGATGTTGTTTCAATTTGCTACTCTACTAACTCTGAATTATACTGTTCTTTCTGACTTATTTCCTTGAGTGGATAATGGTGGATATCTTTATTCATGATGTCCTCAGACATATCTGATCATGTTGTTGACAACTTAGTTTGACTGTAGGAATCGATAACCTACTCTTTTTGTGTAATAATGTTTGGAGTAAAAGAATCTTGTTCTGAATGAAGATCATCTACGTGTCCATCTGCAGAAAGAATCTCATGGGTAGATGGAGGAGTATGTGCTACATGGATATGATCATCTTGCATAGATAGGAGAGTGCCCATTAGATTATTGTAGTATCTTGAAGATAAAAATTCTTGATCTTGAATGATTTCAGAGTTGCTTTCGACATGCTTTTGATCAAGTTATTGACATGGATCAGTTTCAAAGGATGGATTGCTTACAAAGGGTTCTTGGAAATCATTAGTAGTCATGGTAAGTGGTTTGATATCCTCTTGATCTTTGAGTGGACTTAGATCAAGTGTCAAGTTGAGGATTCCTTCAGCATCTGCAAGCATGAGGTCAAAGGGTGTTAACATGTCTTGGAAAGGACCATTGCTAGACCTTGGTGAGAGATGTTGATCATGATTTGGGATGAATTCTTTAGATATGTCCTCTAACTCATAAGGCAATGTAGAGACATTTTCAACATGATCATAGGTCAATGGATCATGCATTATGTCAATAGGATCAAATAATCCTAACACTCCTTGAAATAAATCACTAAAAATTGTCTCTTGATGTATGATGAGTTGGTCATTAGATGAGGTAGAAACATCTTCAATGTGCTTATTGATGAATAGGTCTTGATCATTGTTCTCAACAATTGTGGTTGAGGTATTTCCAATGTCTTCAACCATAGGGTCAAATGATGTTGACATTTCTTGAATTGGATCATTGTTGGTTGGTGGATTTTGATCATGATTGAAAAGTGACTCTTGAGATATGTTGATTTGATCTTTGGACAAGATAGAAACATCTTCAATGTGCTCTTTGATGGATAGATCTTGAACATTTCTTTTAGCAATTGTGGTGGGGAGATTGTCAATGCTATCACTAGTGGTTGAATGTTCATTGTTATCCCCAATAGTTATCATTTTTTGTGTTTGTGCTTGTGTCTGTTGGGTAGCTTGAGAGGCTTGGGCAGCTTGAGAGGCTTGTTGCACTTGTTAAGCTTGTGTTTCTTTTTTTGTGGCTAGATATTGTTGGATGGCTTTTGGCAGGCCTGGTGAGCTTTTAGCGCAATGTTATACTGTCTTGCTACATTTGGTTTTGGTAGTAGGGGTGGTGGATTTGGAATTTTGTTGGATGTAGTGATGGGCGGTTGAGATACTTTTGAAGTGATCATAGTGTTTTGAGATATGATGGGTGTGATAGGGATGGTTGGAATGACTAAGGTGATAGGTCCTTGGGAGACCATATTTTGATTTGTCAGGATTGATGTTTTCTTTTGATTAGATACCATTTTTTGGTGCGATGTCAATGGTATATTCAAAGGATTTGATGTGATGGTTTGATTGGTGCTAGGTGGATTGATTTGGATGGAGTGATTGGTGCTAGGTAAAGGGGGAAGCCCTAAACCAAGGAATGATGTTGATATGGGTAATGGTGGTGGAGATGTCTCTTTGCGCAACGAATCAACTATTTTGGTAAGTGTAGCAATTTGATCTCGCCAAATTTGATCTTGATTTCGATCTTGACTCCCTTGATATAGTTGATTTGGTTTTTGTTCAAGCATATTTGGGATGCATAATTATGGTTTTTGAATGGGATCATGGAAAATTTGATTGTGGACAATGTTTTAACTTGGGATGATGTTCATATTTGGCATGATAGGTTGAAATTGAACATTTTTGATGTTGGGAATCACATTGCCTTGTTTTAGGTAACTTTGATTTTGCATGGTGTTATCTTGATTTGGGTTAATACAGAGAGTCATTAACATCTTGTTTGGACTTTCAATAGTATTCGTATGATTTGCAAACATATCCATCCCAAAGTTTATCAAGTTTGGATCAAAAATTTTAATGTTTTGTAAAGTTCTACTTGGTACATTCACATTTGTCATGTAGGGATTTGATGGGATGATGTTGTTCATTTGAAGACTCATGCCTTGAGTATTTGGTTGATAGATTTGCAATGTTGGACTTGGACTTAAATCTACCATAAGAAAAGGTATTACAAGATTTAGATTGGGTAGACTCACATTTTTTTACCATTGAGGTTTGTAGGAGATAATGATCCCATGTATGGATTGTATAAATGTGAGTTTTGGAAATCAATTGGCATTGTAAGGCTTTGATAGTTTGGTTGACTTAGATTACTCATGATGTATGGATCAAGTTTGTATTCCATGTTCTTCTTGTGTTTTGACCTTGTTGCAAAAGTGACCTCTAAGGTTCTTAGGACCAATGACAAGATGAAGGATGAAAGGGGTGAATGATATGAGTGTTGAATGTTTAGGAACTTTGGATCAATGCTAGACTTAGTTCTTTATTTTGATTGGTTTGATTGGATTTAGATAATGAACTTGTAAACCCGAAGATGCTAGATGTTATCTTATGATGAACTTGTTCAAAGGGGTGTTAATTTAACTAGAGGTATGAGAAAGGATGTATTCCCATACTCCTAACTAAAAAAGGTGATTTTGATTTTGACGATCTACCCAAGTCTAGAATGATGTTTACAAAGCTCTAAATTTTTTTATGAGATGGAGATGATAAATGTTTGGAATGGGTGAAATGTTTGATTTTGATCCTAAGAGACTTAGAGATTTTGTTTACTAGGCCAAGATATTGAAGAACATGCCTTTCTCTAAGAGTAATTCAAAATGAAAAGACCAATGTTTGCATGAAAACCATACGACCAAAAGATGCCAAACACATATGTTGGGTACAATTGATTTAATCTTTGCTTAATGGATTATTTTTACCACAAACACACTCTTGATTAGATTTTGAATCTAGATGTCTAATGTCTCAACTTTCCCCTTATCCTGCAAAGTGTATTATGCGGAAACCAAGGAAATTTGAGGCAAGAGTTTCCTATTGTTGACCTTAGTAGGAGAAAATTGAGATGAAATCCAAATTCTTAGAAGCCTCTAAGGATACAAACCCCAAGGGAAAGAAATAACATGTGAATTTGTTCAAGGATATTTTCTTCTTCTAAAGGGTTTGAGATTTGATGCTCATGTTGAATGTTGGTTTTCCAATGTTTTCGATCAAAGCATTGTGTTTTCAAACTAACTCACAAGCAATATAACACCCTAGCTCAAATGGTAGGTTTTTCTTGGTGGGCTTGCCTCATGCCCTTCATAGTAGAAGAGATGATTTTACATGCAACCAAGGAAAAAATATAAAGGTATGTTAAGAATGAAGTCTTAACCTTTATATTTTAGCCAAGATCGGACATGGCAAGTAACTTCTTTGAATATAAGTTCCAATGCACCACTTTGATAAACTCGTTGGATGGACTGGTTCGCTACTACAAACAAGGCTTTTAGTTTAGACTTTCCATTCATGGAGATTGACCCATACGGAAAGAGTTCCCTTTCGGATCCATCTTGTCAGAATCAATCGCATGATATTGGCGTTTACTTCAATACCCACATTTATATCCTGGTTGGAAATACTCTTTGCTTTAGTGTGTTACCAGTTGAGTCGTTCCCTTGGGTGAGTACTTTTTCCCCAAGGTACCTCCTCTAGGATAAACAAAAGTGAATAAGGAACAATATTTGTAACTCGATCAATCTTTGTTGGCAGCAAAGAGAGAGAATATATGTAATAATGCCCCCACTCACACTCATACAATAATTTTTTCAATTTTTAAACCCAAAATGAAGTGTGGGGGAAATATTTTATGCAACTTAATGTCATCAAAAAGAATTTTGATTCTCAAGATCACTGTGAAGTGCTAGAGAAGTGCATACACCTATTTAGATGAGATTACTTTGCATAAGAGATTACGAAACATGAAAAACACATGTTCATTTTAAGCCTCAAAGCAATGATGAATTCATTTTAAGCATGAAAAAATGAAGTGTGAAGTTGCTTGTTCAATTTTAGCCCCAAAATCAAAGTCTAATGAGTTTCTAAGGTTCAATTTTAGCCCAACTTTGAAAAAAAACAATGATCTAGTTGGCCTAAAATAGAAAAAAAAAGTGGGAAACAGATGCTCTAGATTATTTTGATAAGCATTTAAAAATGCTTTTGTCAATTTCAAGTTTAACGATCAAATTTCAAACTCCAATTTGGTTGCTTTCTCTTGACTTCAATGCTTGATTCCAATGCTTGATTCCAATATTGATTCCAATGTTGACCTATAAACAACACAAAATAAAATCTTAATGATGAGATTTATGTCAAGGAAAACCATCCATCATTTTCACAAAAAATTACATTTGTTATGTAAAGTTTCTATAAAATGATTAAATAAAATTACAAATTAGATTCTATGCAACTACAAGTTGACCCTCCAAATAATTGGCTACATAAAAAAAAAAAAAGCTTTAAAAGATTGCTCTACCCAATCATATTCTAACAATACTATTCCACCGAATCAAGTTATATCTATCCCATTATCTTCGTATTATAAAGAGGTCCCGAATAGTTAATGAAAGCAGTTCAAATTCAGCCAATAGTTAGAAATGGGACTTAATGCAATATTAGTGAGTAGATATTGTGCCAACCCCAAGTTGAGTGATTTTAACTCCACTTGCTAATAAAACACTACCTACAAAGATTTGGGGAAATCAACTAATGCAAATAAACATCCTATGTATGCATTCAATTCAATAAAAAAATGTTGTGCCATCAAAGATTCAATACATGCAGACTTGACTGTAATGGACTCTGTATGTTTATTGATCTTTCACGGCTTGAGTTTGACAAGTTGCAACCTCTATTAAATGAAATAATAAAACTATCAACGCACTGATATCACTATTAGCTAAAACCAAAATGGAAAGGAAAATGCAGCAAAGCTGGAAAATGCAACTATACATCCCCACTGATCGAGGTAATAAATAAAGAAAAGAAAGGAAAATAAATCTGATGCAAACTATTAATAGATTCCCTCAAGAGATGTCTAGTCGCCCCATTGCAAAAACAACAATAAATGGTTTTCTTACCATAAAATTTGTGACTGCACTATTTTCCATCATTTCAAAAACTAATCTAATCGCATTAAATGGCCTTGTTACCATAAAACTTGTGAATTTGTTGATGATAATAAATGACATTGCCAGCGTAGCCATGAAATTACTCATACAAAACCTAATCGTAGCTCCAAAATGATATTTTCTAGCAAAGATTTCAAAAGTAAACTGGGCACCAAAAGTAACATCAACCATCTAATTGATTCATTTTATCTTTCGTCATCAAAGATTGTGAATGGATTTTTTGTTGCTCTGATTTCTTATTGCTCTAAGTGTACCAACATGCAAAATGTCTCTTTCTCACATCTTCCCTTGCAAAAGAAAATGCTTATGTCCAGAATGGAATGAATGGTGATCTTGTCTCTGATCTCAACGGCTTCCAAATTGAGTCTTCAGAGATCGCCTAGAGTGATGATGTCGACATGACTACTTTCCTTTTTATTTTGGTTTGTTGCAGCAAAGTAGTCAACCTTAGATACTTGCAATCCTCAACACATATACATGGAACTTATTGGTAGGTTAATTTACTCTGAAGATCATTTTATTCAATAGTAAGGAATGAAAATGGTGGCGGCTAGAAATGATGGCACATTTTATAACAAGATACTAGTAATGAAAAATGTAGATGCATAGACAAGGCAATGAATTGTGTGATATGATAGGTCATCAATAAGCAAGATTAAACAAATAAATATAATTATATCATCGGTGAAGATTTCAAACTTGGATTCACCAGAAACTAATTAATTAAAGCGAAAATCTTGTCTCCATCACTCTATGTTCATAAAATATATTAAAATTGAAAATTTTACACGAAAGAAGCCTATCACAATTGTTAACTAATATGTACTCCACTTTTCCTATTGCTATGGCTTCCTATTTCTTCCATATTAACTATAAACTTGGATACAAATGGTTAGATTTCCATTCCCATAAAGTGCATAATAGCAGAGCTTGACATCCACCTTGGTGATGCTCAATAGATTAAGCATTTGTCTTGAATCAATTACAAAATAAAATTATGACATAAGTTTACAAAAGCCCTTTCTGAAGCTTCAATGTGCCTTTGCCACATAATTAGACAACAAGGAATGGAATTGCTTGATATGACGCTATGATAAAATGTATGGTAGAGGTTTGAAAGCAGTGGATGGAGTTGTGTGTTTTCAAGTCTATGAGAACCATGGGTGCAAGTTTCAGGAAAAGAGATGGAGGCATTCTCTTCAAACCACAAGAAAGCAGAATGTAAAATACCATACGCGCATAATATAACATGAAGTTAAGTAAAATGAAAGCTCTTCAATGAATGACGTGTAGACCAAGCAACCCTTTCTTAAGGCTCTATGCAGGTGTTTACCTGAAATAAATAAGCAACAACCATAATGGAAGAGACTCTCAAAGAAATGATAACAAGGTGCACAAAATTTGAAGTTGACCTGATCAGAAATAAGGACTTTGTACTCCTATTTAATGCATGAAGTGATTATAAACAAAAGCATAATGAGCACAAAGATCATCCCAACACAAATATTTTGAGAAATATATCTCCAACTAGTCACCACTATGGGTTAAATAAAAGTACCTTTGCACATGGTGGGTGCCATAATGGATACCACAAAATCTGCAAGTCTAAAGTATTCTACCACATTTGTCATGAGATGAATTTAAAACAAACAAATGGAGTGATATCCCTATGGAATAATTCAACATGCTTGATACTATGAACAAGATAGAAAAATAAGCTAACTAAAAGCATGAAATACATATTGAATACCTATCCCATATTGGATTGGTGTCAATTGTGCAAATGACTCTTTCCCAATCCTTGCTAAAATAAAACAAAATTTCAACACACATTAGCATGGTTAGTTGTTAAAACAAAGCAAAATTTCAACATCTATATGAGATAATCTGACATGTTTTAAAATTCTATCCAATAACAAGATAAATAAAAGCATATAAAGAAAAACATGAAGTATATCTATCCCATATTGGATTGGTGCTACTTTGATTTGAAAAGTAGCCCTTTCCCAACCCTTGATAATGCTAATGATGAGGATGCAATTGTGATGGACAAAATCAGTTCTCAATTGAAGAGAGTGACTTTGCATAGGATTTGTGTATGATTTGATGAAGAATGAAGATTTTATTTATAGATTATTTTGATGAGAGAAATATCCAAATGGATGAATGTGGGACAAATATTTAGCCAATGAGATGGAGCCACTTGTCAACCTATGATAGGATGAGGAATGAGCACATTTTGGTCAATGTGCCAAAGAGGGGGAGATTCAAATTTTGAATTTAAGAGTTAAATGCTAACTTTGACCTTTGCAAGGGACATGTAAGACCTATTAAATGCCTTGTTCGATGTAAATTTCAACTTGTTTTTGAATTCAAATTTGAGGGAATATTCCTCAAAGATGCCATGTTGAGGGAAAATGCTGATTTTAATAAATGAATTAAAATGCTTTATTGCTGCAAGTGGGAAAAGCTAGAGGATGTGATGGGTGGTTAGATTAGTTTAATCAAGATTAGCTTAAGATGATGATTAGATGATTTTGACCAATTTGATTTAAATACTTTGATATATTTAAATAAAAAAGGGGTGGAATATGCATTTGGATTTCAATTAAATAAAGCTTGGTTGATTTAATTAAAAGGTTGATGTGAGACATAAATTAAACAAAATTGATTTATTTAATTTAAATGGATAACCTTAGGAATGAATTAAATAGACCTGATTTACTTGGTGAATGGATTTGATGAGCTTGATTAATTTAATGAGTAGATGAATATGAACTAAGTGCATAATGCTAATTTCTTGTGTCTACAATTGGAACTGTAATCAGGCATTAGCAAATACTATTTTCTTGGTTCAAAATTTGGATGCATTCCCCATATTTCATTTTCATTATAATTTTAATAGGGTATAATCTTGTGGACTAACCTCTATTGTGGCTTTTCCCCTAATAGGATTTCCACGTAAAAAATCTTGGTGTTATGTGTTTTTTTGATGTGTTGATGATTTATGTTTTCATGGTTAATTAGCTTATAGGCTATTATAGGTGGGAAATCCCACCGGAATCGTCTGTTGTCTAACACTGGGAAAAAATTTCGCTGCCAGAAAATAAAAGGTACTCCATTCACGTGGGAAGGTGGACGGAAGTATGGGGTAAGCAGGGGTTGCGATTTTTGAGTCACAATACATTAGAATTTTGGTGCCTTAGAGAAACACGTTTTGAAGTGTGAGATTCAGATTTGTGGGCATGGTTTATAATGAAGGATGGGCGCAACATTTTCTTCAAACTGGAATTATCAAGTGGTGTATTTGATGCAAACTGAGCAGAATAAGGAAAATCACTATTTACTGAGCAATACATCTTTTGAATAACCTCTTTTGCTGAGTCGTGGCCACTCGTGGAGGGTTTAGAAGTAGCTCGAGCTTGATATCTTTCTCAATGGGTGCCATCTTTATTCTCAGGCTGTATTTGACTCAATACATCTAGTTCTGAGAAATTTCCAGGTATAGTACAACTAGATACTGCACCTTAAATTTTGTGTGTTATTTTAGGATTTCTGAGTAGGAAATTTGCAATATTTGTTGTGTGTATATGGCTGTAAGTAGCCATCTTTTTGTGTCATGAAGTGTGCCATCAGAAGACAGATGGAGCCATAGCCATCCCTGCGGAGACAAAAACTCACCTACAAACCAACTTCCAAGGTGCACAACAACTACTATGATTGAGTAGCCAAAGCTTTGAGTCCACGGAAGATGACAGAGAAGACACCAGTAGTTGTGTGGCAAACAAGAGTAGATTTTTGTCTGCTAACAGTAGGGTTGTGCCCAAGAAATCTTGGTCGAGTGCTACCACTGTAGCCTCCAGCAGGTGTCAATTGACAGTGAAAGATATGACCAACGACATTAACGAAGGATCACAGCACTGTTCCGAGCCAATATCTTATATTTACGACATTACGCTTCCTATTGGTGCAGGAAGAAGTAGACAGTCCATCAAGAGATGGAAACTACTTAATTTCTTTTGATTAGGGATTTTTATTTAAATTATAAAATGTATATTTCAAATGTTGTGACTTCTGACCATTAGTTAGTCACCGAGTTTCCACGTAATTATTTTTTCCATTCGCTAAAAGGAATGTTTGCCTCATATGTATTTTAGGATAATGCGTGTACTCTGTTAGAAATCGGAAATATTCCTCATTAATGCGATGTATATAATGTGTACCTCTGTTGATTCCATTATTTTTAAGAACTGTGGTATTTCTACCATTAATATATTTTAGGATTGGAATTTAGTTCTGTATTGGATTATAATAGAGTTTATAACAGAACTTTGAATTAAAATTTTTAGCAAACTGGATTTGAGTTTAACTTGAACTAAGTTTATAGCAAAAATTTGAATTGAATTTATAGCAAAAATTTCTTATTATTGAACCATTCTAGTGAGCTTTTCAACTTAGAACCAATATTTTCATAACCCGTGAGCAAAGTGCACCAAGAACAATGAACTATCATATAATATTCATTATTTCTGACATTGGATAGAGAGCTCTTTAAATGACTAGTGAGGCATATTTGGAGTGTTATGGCTCAATGCTTGAGTGGACAAACACATTTACTTCATGTGATTTGCTGTGCTTGGTCAGAAATTTTAAAGAATAGAATAACTGTAGCTGTCTAAAAATAAAATGTTAATGTTAGGGTTTCTTTGAAATATTGTAATTTTGTGGATTATGAGTAAGGCTTTCTTAATATTTTTTCATATTAGGGTTTTTAATAAAATATTGCAATTTTTATGTATGATGATTTCAAAATTATATATAAGAACATAATTAAATTAGGATTTAGGATTTTTAATAAGTATTTTGTATTGTATTAATGAGAATAATATTTGCAAAATGTATATAAATATTAAATTAAGATCTTTAATAAGAATTTTGTATTATATTAATGAGAATAATATATGTAAAATGTATATAAATATTAAATTATGAGATTAGAACTCGAAATCAAATATTTGTAGATTTGAATTTATATTAGTAGTTTTAAATTATAAGTATTTGAATAATATTTAATTTTAAATTTATTAGATAGATGATTTAATATAATTGAATACTAGTGAATTTGAATTTGAATTTGAAAATATTATTATTTTTAAAGTCAATTTTTTGCAAAGAATTCAAAAAACTTTCATATAAAGTTCAAAATTTATAAGCTATTAATTAAGATTTTTGACACTAATGATGCAATCACATCCATTGTATCTTTGTTGAGTTGTCCAAAAAATTATAAAATAAGTTAAGAGTTAAATAAACGCATCTAAGGGGCGGGGGCCCTAGCTTGGTTGGCTAGGTAATTCTGTTGCGGCTCCGCTGGTCACGAGTTCTAGTCTCCCCCATCCCATGGTACCGGAGGGCGTGTCGCGCCAGCACCGCCGGTCACGTTAAAAAGTTTACCAGGCGCACTGCAGTTTATAGGGGGTCGTGCTACCCGATTCCTGTAGTCTAAAAAAAAAAAATAATAAATAAATAAATGCATCCAAGCAAGAATTTTATATGATTGCTTGTTTCTTTATGACTATATGGATAAGCTATTGTCATTGTGGTTGGATTTGCTGCATTTTAGAATTAAAAATTCAAAGTACACCTATCTTTTATGTTTTTTAAAAAGTTCAAAAAATGCCAATTCTTTTATTATTGAGCAGCTGATTTTATGTTCAACAACCATCATCAGAGCCTTTATTGTGAACCTCAAAATTGAAAGATACTAGCAATAAGTTTTAAAAAAAAGAAACAATTGTAATCAACTGTGAAAAAATGTCAAATAAATTTACTCCAATCATGGTTTCCTACAAAATTCTAACTAAAGTTCTTGCTAACCAAATAAATCTATTGGCAACTAGGATTGTGAGACTTGAACAAACATGTTTTATTCAGGAACATTTGTTGTGAACACTAGGACAAGAAAATCAACAAGAAATAATTCTAAATAGTATAATAACACAATTATATGATTTAGTTGAACGCACCAATTGTAATTCCAATTATAGTCAATGTTTGAAGGCAAATAAATTCAATGACATTACATAAATTATCATTTTCAATAAAGTTGCAGATTTACTGGCAATTAGAACAACCAATGCAACATGCAGTTTTCCATTATGTTACATTCGGCTGCAAGGTATATCATTAACCTTCATATTCAAATCTTCTCGCATTCCATCATCAATTGACTTTTGCTATAAATAGTTAGTCTTATGAAAAACAATTAACATTTTCTTGTGCTTTTCTCCCCTGCCCTTCAATATATTGCCATAGTATATCTTGCTATCGGCGTAACCATTGCACCTCGTTGAGGTGCAAGTGCTAGTAATCATATTTGAGAATAAGGTTAATAAGTTGGATAAGTTTTGAATTTTTGTGACTCCTGATTCAACCCCCCCCTCTCAGTTATCTGCCCTTGTATTGCAAAACAAAAAATACCAAAAAGTAATAATTTTTTATCTTCTAGAATGAAAATATTATGCAATTCTTCAAATTTTCAATGTTTGTCACCAAAATAAGTATGCAAAAATTCCAACTAAAGAAACCTAATATTACAATTGGATTTCTTAATGAAACTCAAACCTAAGCCCTAATGAGATATGAAATTATGCAAATAGATTCATAATATCTTATAACTTTTTTTAATGTATGATGGATAGAGAATTCAAATGCATAGTTTCGGAAATGAAGGAAATGCAAATAAATAAATAAATCTTCAAATAACCTAGGATTTGAATGAAATTTCAAAATTTATTCTATGAAAATAAAAATAATTGCAAGTGTAGGATATGTTAAATTAACCAAAATTTGAATTAGGAAAAGTGATCCTAGATCCAACTAAGATCAACCTCTTTTCAATTGATCTCACATTTGGATACAAAACTAGCTACTAGGGTTGATGATTGTCTTGCTTTCACAATGGAGAGCCAATCTCCTAAGGTTTATGGCATTTTTAGTTGTAAAGAAGATAAATTATATGTGTGTTTTAACAAGCCTAATTGAAATAAACCCTAAATCTAAAAATCTAACTTATAACATAGATTAATATGAAAACTACTAGAATAGTTGCAAATTTGTGAATGACATACAAAAATGAACCTACTATTAAAACTAGAGCTTGAATTTGGTGGACATGGGCACCAACACCCTATACCTAAGCTATTTCATTTTCATGATCTAACAACTCTAAAAGGTAGATTGCAACTTATACTATATGTTTAATGTGATTGTCGACAAATGAAACCTTCATATCTGACCTACACATATGAGAGAACGGGAAAGGTTGTGCTCTATAAGGTCTTTCCTAATTCAAACCCCATTTTGGTTTTTCCACCTCCATGTACAACAAATTATGATGATCAAGAGGCTACGCCCAATGCTAGGAAGAGGCCAAACAACAATGATAATTGATGGAAATAAAATGATAAATGACAATCTTACCTTGGCATGAAATCCTTGACGAAGTGATGCCACACCATAAGCTGCCACAAAAGTTTCTTGATGAATTCTTGAATTAATTGAAGACCTATAGTAGGTTAGTCCACAAAAAATAATTGAACGTTACAGCTAACATGTAGAGGATAACTCATAAATCTTTATATAAATGACATTATAGATCACAATAGCTTCTTTCACATAGTTTCCTCCTTCTTCCTAATATCTCCCAAGCATACTATTGATTGATGAAAATGTTATAATAATGTTGGTAGTTCAATTATTGAATTTCCTTGACTAGTTTTTAGGATCCTCTATTTCTCAATAGATTTTCTTCAATCCCAAATAGTGAAAAAGAGTTGTATTTATATGCATTTCTTTAGGTCATGCTAAATTCATTACTGATAGGTGACAAGTGAACTAAAATTTCTAAATGTTTAAATTCCAACAATGAAATTTAAATCGGGGCCAAAATAGGATGGAAAAGGGCACTAGCACCCTAGTCCAAAACTATTTTGGGCTTGAACCATAGATTTTTTGGAATGAGGTTTATAGACTACTCTTGCACTCTTAGGATGTTTCA
Organism: Sequoia sempervirens; assembly: GCA_007258455.2. Taxonomy (NCBI): domain Eukaryota; kingdom Viridiplantae; phylum Streptophyta; class Pinopsida; order Cupressales; family Cupressaceae; genus Sequoia; species Sequoia sempervirens. Next base: position 695,538,032 of record VDFB02281492.1, read on the forward strand.
CCTAAAAGGAGAGAGATAAACCTCAATAAAAATCAATTTGGTTCACTCAATCTAATGTATGGATGATGTGATTAAGACTAAATGAGATTATCTAAATGTAACTAAGTAATGAAATTGACTGATTATGAATGCAAAGCCTAAGAAATATGCAATGCTTGAAAACACAATGTGATATGCAAGCATGAACTAAAAGATGAACAAATGCAATAGAAAATTAAAAGAAGGCTAAACATAGTGCACTTGGGCAATGAATGATGAATATAGAGTGATCTAAATGCTGACATAAATCAGTGAAAATCACCTGTGGGACTCATTCGCCACTGATGGTGAATCAGTCCTACTTCTGGAATTTTTTTCTAGAAACTAGTTTCTGACTATTAGGATCCAGAATATGAAAAAATATACTTTTCCAGCCTTAAGGTGGGACTCATTCACCACTGATGGTGAATCTGTCCTCTTTCAAAATTTTGTGAAATCGGGGACCAATTCTAACACCAGATTTGTACTTGTCTTCTTGTCGCAATGACAAAGTCAAAGCTGTAGAAAATGGATTGTAGGTTGTCTCGAAGCTTGAAATAGGTTTGATTTGACTTGAAACACTTTGTTGACTTCTTGTCCACTTTTCAACATCTAATTACTTGACAAATCTGCATACACAAGTTTCCAAACACATATGCAAAAGGGGAAAATTGGTTAAGAGTTAGGTTATAGGAATTTGCCTTGGTGAAATTCCACTTTGGTAATCAAACCCTTAGTGAAGAAATGGAATGAAACAAATAAGGAATATGAATAAACAACATGCAAATTTCCTAAACTCGCCAAAACCTTGTTGAAGAAATCTGAAGATAATGGTTGCTCCAAAATACTTGATCGATGCTTCATTGAATGATGCAAAGTGCTCAAATGCTAATTGAATGCTTGAACGAATTAGGTGTAAAATGAGGATAAAAACACTTATTTATACACACTTGTGCCTTAGTAACCCGATGACACCTCATCACAGGCTGACATAAGGTAATTTTGAATAAAAACTTGAAAGAAATTTTAAAATATTTTGAATTTTGAGCCAAGAGGGATTCATTCACCACCCATGGTGAATGAGTTCCACCTTGGAATTGTAAATGGGTGTTGAAAATTAAGTTGCATTTAGTGTTATTTATTGGGTTTACATTAAAAAATGCACTTAATTAAGCCTTATGAGTGCATAAAGGGGTCAAATAAAGCATAAGAAAGGTGTAAAAAGTGAAATTAAGCCCATAAAACTATGAAATCTTGTTACAAAACTTTACAACATTTCAAAATGGGACTTGATAAGTGATGAAAAGGTGATTTTTAGGTGAATTATAATGAAAAGAGTCTAGAAAAATGTAGAAATGTGTTACAACACTTCACAACACCTTCACATGACACCATTATTTGAATTTTAAGGATCTAATGTGAATGAAGAAGTTACATTGCAATATTAAATCAAAGCAAAATGGACCAAGAATCATGAGAGAAAGACCTAAAAGACCATGAAAATGTCCAAGAGCCATTTTTCTATTGTACAAGGCCTTTTAGTGTCAATAAATGAGTAATAAATTTTAATTCCCAATTTTAGATTGATTTTATGAAGATGGACATAAAACAAGCAATGTAAGAGCACAATTGGGTCCTATCACATAGGGGGAGCTAAACATAGTGTGAAATTGTCAAGGGTGACAATTTATGATGCTACAATTAGTCATTGGAAATTCACATGGTTATATTTTATAGGAAGGTTTACTATCTTAAAGTCTATATTGCTAGCTCTTCCTATTTATAAATTTATGGTTGTATATAATCGAAAGAGATTTGTAAATGATTTTGATAGTCTTTCATATAAATTCCTTTGGGAATGTAATTGAAACTTCAACAAATGAAAAATTTAGTTAGTTGGGATCTAATTTTTAGTCCTAAATCTCATGGTGGTCTTATTATTTGATAGTTTTAATTTAACTACTCAAATATTGCTACCAAATTATATTGGAGGTGGTAGAATAGTCCAAAATAGTTATGGTATTTCAAATCCTTAATTTTAAGTATTTGGGAGGAGTTGTTGATGATCAGATTCTAAAGATGGATTTGGTTGGGAAAGGTTCTATGATATGGAATACTCTAAAGAGGTGGACTTTGTTATTGAGGAAGGCATATATTAGATTATTAATAAAGATAATAAAGCTCCCTCTTGGAAATTTTCTTGGGATTCTTTCCCTTCAATCGTTTCCAACTACTCCCATCTTCAAGATTTAAACAAATTTGTCTATGTAGTGGGTTGGAAATTTTTTGTATATTTTAATGAATCTATGATATTAGTAAGTTCTAGGATATGCTATTTAAAGGATCCCTATGTTCAACCTAGAGTGGGCTAATCTAATGATTGCACTACACTTGCTTCAATTCTTCGAGATAGACCATGCAAAATTTGGAAATATTAGATGTGATTTCATGCAATACAATCTCTAAAATAATTTAACTTTTTCTCTTGGTTACCAATATTTGGAGTGTAAGAGAGGTTTGAATGGAGAGATTTTTTGGTTGTAGAAAATGTGGAATAAATTTAGGTAGCCCAAATGGATTATTTTCTTCGATTTATTAAGTCATAATAGCTACATTATATGGAGTAATATTAGTAAAAGACTATTTTTTGGCCCCATGTTTTCTTTGTGTTCATAGTGACAAAAACTCTAACCATATTTTCTTTCAATTCCCATTTTATTTATAATTATTGAGATTATGGTGGACTATATGGAGAAATCTTATCATTCATATTTCTTGTTTAGTAGAAATTTTTTCCAGTGTCAGCCACTCTCCTATGTCGAATTCTTTCCTAATGGTTTGGGATCCATGGATTACCTTTATTCTTTGGGAAATTTGGTTATAGAGGAATCAAAGGATTTCCCAAGATACTCAAAATATTATCATCCAACTTTTCCGAAAGATAAATAATTCAACAAAATATATTATTGAGGCTAAGCGATCCTTTAGAGAATCTCTTCCTACTTTTGATTTGATACTTCTCTAATTTTGAATACTATTAGATTAAATACTACTAAGAAAGTGAATATGATTGGTCAATGGGATCCTCCCCCTTTAGAAGTCTTCAAAATTAATACTAATGGATCCTCTTAGGTAATTAACGTGTATCTAGTTCTAGGGGATTAGTCATGACAATTATGGATTATACATTTCCTTTGCACATTTTCTTTGGGTTTTCAGATTGATATTATAATGGACGCCTTCAATATATATGCAGCTTTAGAAATTTTTTTTTTATTTAGGGTGGAAGAATATTATTTATGAGTCAAATTACATGATTTTTTTCTCTTTTATAAATAAGGGGACTTCTCTTATTTCTTCATGGAATTTAGATATTGCAATTAATGAGATCATTCTTAGTCATACTCCCAACTTTGATTATGTCTCCTTTTTTTCATATTCCTCAAGAATGGAATAAGGTCATTGATTGTATGGCTAAATGGACTTCATAGATGGCTACTAGTAGGGGTGTTGTTTAGTGGGGATATTTACCTTAAGATAAACTAAAATATCTTTCTAACTTATTTATCATGTCCAACCTTAATTTATTTCTTCTTCTAAGTTTGGTTTATTTTTTAGCTTGATATGCTTTATGTGATTGTTTGTATTATGAGAATCTTCTTTTGATTTTTCTACTTTGGACTCAATTTCTAGCTATGACTCTCTAGAAAACTTTGTATTGCAATTGGATGTAATTTATTTTTTTTAATATAATTTTATCTTTTTGACCAAAAAAAAAGGTAAATAAAATACTGCATATATAAAAATTAACAATTAAAATATTTATATGGTTTCTACATAATAAAAAATTATTTCAAAATTAGTTTTCAATTTTTTTTAAAATAACATACATATGATCCATTGAAGTACAAGTATATAGGTATTTGTATGGCATATCCAATATAAAAGGAGGGATTGGACCTCATGACCACTTTCTTGCAACAAGATGCTCCTAACCAATTCACCTAGGCCCCTTGTTTAATTAATAATAAACGTATTATATTTTATATTAAAATTAGTTATTAAATAAATTTAATTAAAAAAAGCATATCTATCTATAGAAAGATCTATGTAGAATAGACATTTTTAATTCTTTGAGGGGACCTGATTTCTTGGCTTGGGATGGTTCGGATTTATTTGGAAAGTACTCTGTGTCGGCTAGTTATAAGCAATTGGGGAGGTGGTTGTTTGGGGACATTGAGGTCCCTTGGTGGAAGCAAGTTTGGCACAAGTTGGCATGGCCCAAGTGCAATTTCTTAATGTGGTTAGTGGCTCATAATCGGTGTCTTACATGGGATAATTTATGTAAGCATGGTTTCTAAGGCCCTTCTATGCATGTTTTGTGTCAGGGCTATGACGAGAGTGTCTCCCATCTATTCTTCCAATGTTCCTATGCTAGGGAGATTTGTCATTTTTGGTGGAGGGTGTCGAATATAGCCTGCTGGCATGTTTCCTCATTGGTAGAGTTTGTGGAGCGATGGGGTAGGGCCCCTATTACTACCTCCTTTCTTCATGTTGCTTGGGCTCTTGGCCCGTCCTTTATTATCTGGAACCTGTGGTAGGAGAGGAATAGGAATATTTTTCAGGATGTGTTGTTGATGGCCCCTCACCTGTGGTGGAAAATTATGCATTCTTTGGGGTAAACTATTGCAGCTAAGTGTGATCTGGCTATGCCAATGGACCCTCGTGATGTTGGGTGTTGCAATTGTCTTCATCTTCCTCCTTCACATCGGCATCTCATGCAAAACAAATGTAGACATCCTACCCTGAAGGTGAATAGGGAGGGAAGATGGTCCACTCCTCCTCAAGGATTCCTAAAAATCAACTCAGATGGCTCTTCTCATGGAAATCCGAGTCATGCTGACATTGGTGGTGTTGGTCGAGATAGCTCTGGAGAAGTTCAGTTTATCTTCTCTATTTATAAGGGTCTTCATTCTAATAATTTAATGGAGGCTCAGGCCATTTTATTGGCTGTGGAGCGGGGTAATCAATTGGGATGGCAAAGGATCGTATGTGAGTCTGACTCCCAGGTTGTGGTGAACTTGTTGAATAGGAAGAATTTAGATGATGTGAGTTGGCAATTGGCTTTGATTGTTGAACAAATTCTCACTCTCTGTGCTTCTCTAGATGATATTACCTTCACTCATATCCCTGGAGAATGGAATGGTGTTGCTGATTGTTTGGCTAAATGGGCTTTTGATCATATTCATGATTGGAATTTGGTGGATCGTGGTCAACTTCCCCCAAATTTGTCTCAATAGTTGGATCACTTGGTTGAACTTGATAGGGCTCTTTAATGCCCTTGCTTTGTAACTTTTTCTTGTTTTAATAAAGATTTTACCCTTCCTTGATGTTAATATAAATATAGATATGCTATTTCATAACTAATTAATGATTAAGTATTTAATTTTTAGACGTAAAACTATTTAAACAAATATTTCTCAAACTTTATAAGTACAATTTAAAAATTTGATATGATTGTCTATAAAAATATTTTTTATTTATTATAAATGCGAAATCTATATTTTACTAATTTAATTATTAATTTATGAAATTGAATATATACTATAGTTAAAATTTAATTAATATCAACATATTATAGTTCAATTTATTGAACAGCTCATGAAATATTTTCTGGTGATATCATCCAGAAATTTAAAATAAAATAAAAATCTCCTATTACAACACCAAAAATTTCTCAAAAACACAGACTAAAAAACCTTTCGTAAAAAATCTAGTTAAATATTTTTTGAGGTACAATCAACATGTATAGAAAGATGGAAGAAGTTGTGGTGTATATACTAAAAAGGTCAACTTTTAGAAATTTTATGTCCGAGAAAAGTTGCAGAACCTTCGAACGGTTAAACACTTACGTCAATAACTGTTTGACAATTTGTAGTTCCTTTAGCTTCACGATTTGAGTTTTTCTCTGTTTGACAATTTGTGTTCGTTTAGCTTCACTGCTGGAATGTTTCTTCTCGAATATTCAATGTCATCCATAGTTCCATGTATTAATAGTAAAACGTAGCAGACCAGCATGACAGACCAGCAACAGTTTCCATGTTGCTACTGCGTCGTTAATAACAACTACCGATATCATTTCTGTGCAATTACTAACCTTCCCATGAACAATGGCAAACGCTTTGCGTGTTCAGATTTTTGTTAGGCTTTTCACATTTTGTCGTTGGCTTGCATATAATAACTTAATTTTCCCAACGCGTATAACTACTAATAGTAAACCGTAGGAAGACATAGGGAAGGGCAGCAGAAGTTGCTTGCTACGACCGCCGAGGCATTCGCCTCGTATCCGAGAAGCCTCCATTTTTATAACTCTTTTCACCCTAGCAATTTCTATATATATACTTCCCTCCTGTACCACAAATTATTATTCCACTGCTTTATTCATTTATTCCTCCTTTTGCACACGCTCAGGAAGGGGCAACTTCAATCTCGCCCACCCTCACCGGCATTCAAAAGGTGGGCAATGCTTCCTGTACTATTATTGTTTGTTTTCGTTTCTATTTGTTAGGTATTGAAAAAAATATTATCCTTTTGCAGGACGCTGCTTGCTGCTCAGCAGTTTACACAACACGATGGCATTCCCAACTAATGAGGTTTCTGCTACTAACGATAATGTCATCAGCAACGTTGGAACAGTTTTAATTGAGCTACCTGCAGAAGAAATACATGAACTGCTGAAAGCCCAGGAAGACAGATATGATGGTGTAGAGGTTGACATAGAAAATATGCACAACGATGTTCATCGTTTTGCATCCTCACTTAAGGCATCACTTTCTCAATGGGCACACCAGGTTAGTGCTCTGTTAACTGTAAATACAGATCCTTCAATAAATGTAAAAGGCAATAAATAATAGCTTTAATTCATACTTGTTGGCTATGAAGGGGAAAAAGGCGGTGTGGATTAAAGTGCAGAAGGAACAGGCCAAACTAGTTCCCGTTGTGATTGAGGTTAGCTTTTCATAAAATTGTTATTACCATTGATCTATTGTGAAATCAGCTTGTATACTATAATAAAATCGTTACCACCATTGATCTGTTGTGAAATCAGCTTGTATACTGTAATATTTCGTAAATAATTTGGAGTCATCGGAATATGCTATAATACAATTTGTATACTATGTGATGTGTTGCAGGAGGGATTTCGGTACCACCATGCAGAACCATCATATGTGATGTTAGTGCGTTGGATGCCTCAAACCATTTCTACTATTCCTGATAATGCTTCACATCAAGTGGGAATCGCAGCTTTTGTAGTCAACGACAAGGAAGAGGTAACCATGAATGTAACTGCACTATTACACATACCAAAATGTAATTGTATTAAGTAGTTCAATGTTTCAAGTGATTGTGTGTGAAGTGGGATTTCTTTTCTTACAATTATGTTTATGGAAAAAAATATGTTAATCTTATTTTGAAACATGATCACATCCAACGAAGGCTAAAAATCTCTCAAAAAGCTGGCCAAAGACTTGACCTGTTTCTTATATAGTTGTGTATGAAAAGTTTATAAAGCCTGTTGATTGTGGTGAACGTACTGCTATCTAACAATTAACTTGAAGTGATAAATCTATTACAGAATTTCTCATGCCAATGTTGATGTAGGTTCTCGTAGTTCAGGAAAAGTGTGGACCTTACAAAGATTCAGGATTGTGGAAAATGCCCACAGGAAGGATAAAACAGGTATCAGATTTAAATTTAGATATATCAAGCCTAGAGTAAATAAACTTATTACTTCTATGTTTTAGATGAAATTACAAGGCACCCACTAAAGTATTTATGGCCAATTTATGTGTCATAGGGGGAAGGCATTAACAAAGGGGCTATAAGAGAAGTTAAGGAAGAAACAGGGGTAAATGTCACTTTCCTCACCTCCTTCCTCTGAATTCTGATTTTTTCACTACTTTGCATTATGATTTCAAGCATTTATTTTAATTTTAATTTATTCTTCATTTTTCTACAGATCGATACAGAATTCGTACAAGTGGTCGGGTTCAGGTATAGAAAAAAATCGTCATATATAGGCTGACTGTGCTGTAACATTGTTTCATAATTGCTAAGAAGATGGGAAAGTTTTATCGATTAAATTTTAGTTTTCTAATAGTTGTCGCTGCATGAACTACAGGGATGGCCATAATGCTCCTTTCGGAAAATCTGATCTACTTTTCGTGTGTATGATGAAATCTCTTTCTTCTGATATTGTTATCCAAGATACTGAAATTTCAGCAGCAAAGGTACGTATTCCATCACAAGGTGGTATTTTTCAAGCTGAATAATTTCAATACCACGTAAGTGATGTCAAAATTTGTTTTGTTCAGTGGATGGCGGTAGACGAATTTGCAGCTCAGCCCAAAATCCAGCAAAGCAAACTTCTAAAAGACATGGTTGATGTGTGTATTGCCAACATGAACGGAAGATGTATAGGATTTTTAGCCATTGAAATACCGTCGCGCAAACCCTCTATTTTTTACTGCAATCCTTTCGACACTGAATAGCTGATTGGAAAACGGTGACAGAATGGACGTCAATCACCCATTTTGTGTAGTTCATTGTAGTTGCATGTATTGTGCTCTTACCAACTGGGTGATTCAGTACGTAAAGCAAATGTTATCCTTATATATAGACATAAATGCTGACATAAATGCTTGAATGGTGACATTTTTAGAAAGGATGATTAGCATGCACTAAAACTCATGTAATTTCATAAAATTCTACATAAGTAGACTGTTTATCAAGTTTTAAAAGCGTTTGAGTATGTTGATAATACATAGACAGCATGTAAGAATTTTTGAGCTGGCTGAATAATTCAAATTTATTCTATGTTCATAGTCTTTAATTCTCCAACGAAATTATTAAATTTAACGTTTCGTATGAGTTAATAGAACAAGAGTTTATTTCGTATTTGGTTCCTTTTTGGCCTCTAGTTATATTAGTTTCACTTTTGTCCGTTTTGTTTGTCGATCGGTTCAAAGCAATGCCATTTATTAGTTATTTAATAATATTTATCCATTCGTTAATTAAATAAAAAACCAGATCCCCTATAAGATTGAAGAACATTTTCAATTGTTTTTAAGTTCAAAACTGAAGCCTTGACCTGATGTCTAACTGATTTTTTAAAATCGTTATTATTATAAAAAAAACATATTTAAATCATTAAAAAGTTAATGAAAAGTTCTTGTATAAAATCTTAATGATAATAGAGACAGAAAAAATAAGTAACTTGGAGATAATAAGAAAGTTAAAATTAACATTAGGAAGTTTGACAATTAATCTGTCAATGAATAAATTAGATGTCTTAAAATAGGATTTAAATTTACAAGGTAAAAATATAAGATGTAATTGTGGAGCGATAGCTCAATCATGCAAGAGAAAAAAATAATGTGAAAATTAATTTTAATTATATGTAGATTATATTTTTATTTGGTTGAGGTCAATCGTATCTGTTTGGAAACAAATTTTAATCAAACACAATTTTTTTGTGGGCTTTGTAGATACATGGGTTGTCTAAATTGTATGTTATTTTTATTTGCATTTGAATTTGTATCAAATGATAGTCTTATAAATATTTTTTTCTTTTTAATGATTAAAAAATTGAAGATTCTTAAAGTTCAATATATTATAATTTATTAATTTCAATATCTTTTCCTTTTCTCATTGAAGTATGAGTATTACTCTTTATAAGAATTATTTCCCTCTCCCTTTGTTACCTTTGAAAGAGGATCCCCTAGTTCTTAAGAAAAAGAGAAGACTTAAGGACTCCCATTAGAATGGGCCTAACTCCATTATGAGAGAAACAACAAACTCGTCAATTGTACACATATGAATTGTTGCACGAAAAGTAATTTTTGTAGCATGAAAAGTAAAAGATAAATATATAATAATAAAAACCTAATTTAAATATAAAAAACAATCATCTATTCATCCTACTTCTCTATCCCACACAACCTCAACTATTTTATGAAGCTTTAAAATTAGTTACAAGGAAATTGAAAGGACTAAAATGGCCTTGTGTTACATCCATTCTTTTTACACAATTAAATAATTGATTTTGTTTAAGGATTTGAAGACACTACAAAAAAAAGTATAAGAATGTCATCTCATCTTATCTTAGTTTTCTCTCTACATGACTACAATGAGGTTATATTCTCATTGCATAAATGGTGTTCTTTCCCTTTTTAGAAAACTAGATATTTTAGTGTTTTATTTTAATTGAAGTAGTAGGATCCATAATGTAAAATGAAAAATATATGTAGTAGGATAAGAAGCACAAAATAAATCCATTTAATAATAAGTGTGAAAAACTCCCTAGGTATTACAATATTTGTCATGTTCTTTAGTATGTATTATAATCTAAAAAAATAGATGAGTAGAGCATTCATAGGGCCAAAAATTAGTCAAATAATGTTAGTAATATGTGCTTATAGAATGTGAATGAAAAAATTAAAAATTATAGTATTATTTATAGTTTGAAAGTACATAATTTTTTTTCTAATGATCCTAAAAAGGTACTCTTTTTTGCATATTAAGTTAAGAGTATTTCAACTTTTAAAAAGTAATTAGACAATAAAAATCAAAATATAGAAAATAGGTGATTGAATTCTAAATAAAAATTGCACAATTACATAAGCTCAATGGTGCAAACTCATTCAAACGATAATTAGTGGTTATTAAACTAAACAATTTTTTGCATATTTAGAAAATAGTCCAAATTTAGTAGTCTTAATAAGGAAGCCATTGTAAGGAGACCATTTTGATATATACACTATGTTAATATTTGGGGGTAGATTATAGAACTATTATATATTGGTGTGACAACCAAAGTGTTGCGTAATTCATAATGAATCACGCTATTCATGTGGGGTTAAGTATATTTATGTTCACTACTATTTTTAAGATATTATAAAGGATGCAAAGGTGATTTTGGAGAAATATGATACATTATTAAAAAATTCATATGCATTAATGAAACTTATGAGCATATCAAGAAGTTTAGCTCATACACTAAGTTTATGTTCCTCTTCAATCCTAGTAGTTAGATGATTGTACTAAAGTTCCTATTTTATATTTTTAAGGTATTTAATAAG